>VMOF01000320.1:32482198-32618141 GCA_011764245.1 Trialeurodes vaporariorum
ATTTGTAGGAACCCACTCAGAATGTATCTATTAAGCTCTTCTTGCAGGAATAGCTTCAATGATTATTTATTTATCAAGCTAAGTCGAAATTCATTTCTGGATGAATTGGGATTATTGGATTACATGTGTGGATAACAAAGTCTTTTTTGAATCACGGAACGGACTATAATTAACGAGGACCAATGAGTAATTCTTTTGAAATGACCAGACTGTTTAATGATTCTTTGATTCTTTCTCCTGAAATATTAGAACGTTTGATTAGATCAATAATAATTCTGGTAATTCCAAAGATAGTTTAATTTTAAATTGTGAGAATTATTGAGAATTCTAGTAATCCTAAAAGAATTTTTTTCCCTGACAATATTCAACGGTATATTGGGGTGAATTTGGACAGCGGGGTGACTTTGGACAGTAGGATATCTCATCACAAAGCCATACCACACGCTTTAGAATAAAAATTCCCCATACTATCCAAAGTCACCCCATAATTTTCTTTCTTTGTGTGTTTTCTGAAGAATCCCGCTCTAGAATCAAAATTAGGATCAGAGAGTTTCTTTTTTCAAACAGAAAAGCTTTTTTTTTTTTTTTTTTTTTTTTTTGCTCCCAAGGCATCTATTTTGTCAACAGCGCCATAATATACGAAATAAATTCGAAACTAACGCGATCACATCTGCATAATATAACCGTTACCACCGATTTCTTGGCAGCGGACAAAGACTATGGAACGAACGAAAGTCTTAAAGAGGTGTTTAAATTAGAGGGGGAAATGCTGTGGTGTATATAAGTACAATGTTGCAGAAATTCATGTTCGTAACTATATTCTGCACGGTCCCGCGTTATTGGCCAATTCTATTCTCCTCCTCGTTTTGATTGGTCAGCTGATAAAAGAAGGTCTATTGTTCTGAGTCTGATGCTGTGTGTAGAATTGCACACCTAAACTCCGTAGGCGAAGGCGATCAAGTATAGGTTCGAGCTTCGCTTCTAATTCATTGTTGCCAGAGTTGAGATTAAAATGCTCTATATTTCTATTGAATTGTATGGGAAATTCGCGGCCTGAAACCGTACATTTGGCAACCTTGCGCTTTTTATACTCTGAGCGGCGGCAGAACATCGTGGGGCTGTTAGTCCACATTAAACAATCGAACAATCGATGATTATTATTTTTTTTTATTATTATTACCATTCCCTCCCCCCCCCATTTGAGGCCGAGCAAAAGTATCGATTCTTTGTAAGTTCGATTGATCGATTATTTTCTATGGGTCTACATGAAAGACGCCAGTGGACGCTATTCACTGTCGCGCGCGTTTGTCTGTTCTGTCCCATTTTAGGCCCTGTGAAAGTATCGATTCTTTGTAAGTTCGATTAAACCTTCATAGAGATCGATCATGTTCTACGGGTCTAAATGGAAGACTTAGATAATTCCTTAGCGGACCATTAGTTCTACAGGTGAAATGAAAAAAGCGGTCAGCAATATGTATACTGGCAGCGATAAAATATTAAAAAATAAATAAAAAATAAAGTTGTCATTGAGGTCCGAGTGTCTGATTTATTGTTAGATAAAACCTGAAACTTCTTGCACAGAAGTCAAGTTCTGCACATTATCTAATTGATTTCCAAGTCATCATGGAAGCAAGACTCAACTTTATTATCACTTCAGCAGATAATTTCGTCATGGATGACCAACATTTGTTTTTATGATCGAAATGAAGGGATGGCCATTGGTCAGTCAGCAGTACGTACTGTCGCAAATAAAATGTGGCCTAAGAATAAAGGAAAGATATGCATTCGTTTCCAACGCGTTCAAACCATGAATAGAGCAAGCACAGATGTTTTCTTATGCCCGAACATAAATAATGAAATAGCGCATAACGCGAACGACGCACGCGTAGTGCATACGGAACGAGCCGGCCGTTGGTTGGTTGGTTTCTTCGAGTTGCATCGGTTATTAGTGACGCATCGTAAACAAGAAACAACAGCCGGTGGAAGAGCTAGGAAATCAAAGGAAAAGAAGAAAATATTGTGAAATAGACCATAATTGCACTATTATTTTACAGCTATCGACTACGACTACGTATCGTTTAACGTTTGGTGTGAGTTATCGTTCGCTTATTTTAAACGCGCGATAAAATATTTTTCGTGGTCATCGCTCGTGCTTGGCGATAAATCGCTGTATAGCGCATGCCTTCTTTTTTTTTTTTTTTTTTTGAATCGATGGTTATAACTTCTCGGTGACACACTTCGCCTAATCGCGGTCCTTAATATTGCACTGAAATCCTAATTAGCAGTAAATCGTGTTCGTAATAAAACAGAAAAAAAAAAAATCATAATCGCAATTACTCCCGTTATTTTACGAGGATTAGCTGTAATTGTACTTGATTATAGAAGTCCAGAGAAAGGGAGTTGGAATGTGACTGGTTTGCAAAAGGTTGTACAAAAGATCCACGAAGTCGGGTATTGGTTGTCGGGAAAACAGTGATTCTAGAACATGTTAAATTGTGTTCTCCACCGGTATTGCGACAGGAACTTAATGATAGGTCGGTTAAAAGTTTATGAAAAGCGGTATCAATACTTTTTCCGAGAATTTCTGGACAAAAGAAAATATTCTTGATAAAATTGCATAACTATAAACCGGAATACACTTTACATCGCAAGAATTACATTTCATGAAATGGTAAATTGTTAGTATGATTTGCTTCAATATCAATATTATTGCTGAAGAATGTGTTTTGATTTTTGATAGCAGCAGGTTGATTGCAATTTTTGCATTTTAAAGTTTACTCCCAGTTCACGGGAAAAAAAATATAATTGTTGAAATGGCATACAAAAAAAAAAATGCTTTGAATCGGGAATATTTACATTGCATAAATTGCAATTCTGGAAATGCTAATTTAGCACAAAATATTTCTGATTTAACAATGTTTCTTTCTTGATTACCAACTTTATTGCAAAATTAGCTTCATTAATTGTAATTTTTGCAATTTACAGTTTGTCGACGATTTTTAGCAATCATTTTGCAATTTTAGAAAAAACATTTTTGTTTAGCGTCTCCGAAATATATAGCTAGACAGGTTCTGGAAAACTGCTGACTGCTAGTTTGTTTTGTCACGCGCCCTTAAACCGCTTTTTCTTTTACTTTTGTTTGGTCCTTTCAGTCATGCAGTTAAGAATTCACATTCTTTTGCTGAGCCACGTATACGTTGCACTAGCTGATCAAGAAAATAGCTCTCTCTCTCTCTCTCTCTCTCTCTCTCTCTCTCTCTCTCTCTCTCTCTCTCTCTCTCTCTCTCTCTCTTTCTCTCTCTCTCAGCCCATTTGAATGCACTTTTAGAAAAGAATAGAAGAGAGGGTGAATATCATGCGCTGCCCCTTTTCTGTCCTTTTTTAACACTCGCGCTCCAATGCATGGGAGAAGAAAGAGAAAAATAGATTCCTGGATGTTTCTACCGGAACCGCTCTGAAAGTCAGACTCTGGAGTTTGGATCGGAGGCAATGTGGGTTTTTCTTTTTCTTTTTCTTCTCTTTATTTGACTCGAAGTAAATTTGTGGAATTTTAAGCCAAAGCTGGCAACACTTTTAAGCGGAGAGATCGAATGGAGGATCTTGCTATTCCTCGGAACTTTAAAGTTCTCGGGTTATGGGGCTGCGCGGGTGAGGGAAGGGTGCAGTGAGACGATCGATGGGGGGCAGGGGGAGTTTTGTAAAGCCTTTGACATCAGTGAGGGCATACGGTCGGACGATGGTCGCACAATAGTCTGTGACCGAAAGAAAGGGGCAAAAATTCAGTGAAGGAAAGGTTGATAAGAATGATACTTTTTGTAATTTTAAGCTTAATTCAAAGCTTTCCAGTGATATATCTAGGTTGAAATTATTTTTTAAAAGTATTACCAGTGATTAAAATTGGTCCAGAAAGTTTATAAATGATAAATTTATTTTCTGATTTTTGGCCACTTTTCTCTCAACCTCAGACCATAGTGATCGAAAGAAAAGGGCAAAAAATCACTGAAGAAAATATCTAAAAAATGATAATTTTTGTAATTTTAAGCTTAATTCAAAGATTTCTAGTGAATTATCTAGGTTTAAATTATTTTTTAAAAGTATTACCAGTGATTAAAAAAGTTTATAAGTTATATAAATTGATGAGAAACTTGCTTTCTGGTTTTCGGCCACTTTTTTTCTATCTCAGACCATAGTGTGGTGGTCATCTCGGAGAAACTGGACGCGACGCTGTACTGGTGCCCTGGCTCTCTAGCTCAGGAGCGGGACTTTCAAAAGGGCATAAATCACGCGTTGAACTTGTATCAAGCGTTTGTTTACAGTACAAGAGGAGCTAGCTCTTAAGATTCCGAGATTATATTCTCCTTTTTGATCACAAATGAGTAATTGTGGAGGCTGATCCCAGGCTCTACGGATACCCAGTCTAGTCCTCATCCGTCTTCTCATTGGATATACGTAACGTCGTAACGTACTCGCATACGTTTAACGTTTATATCTATACGTGTGTGCGCATGCGCCAAGCTCGTCGTTAAACTCAATAGCCCACCGATCGCGATCCGGGGAATAAATTAATGACAAAATATGCACCAATTTGATGAAATTAATGCATCTTATCGCAAACGAATAAATCTAGCTTAACCTCGGGTCAGTGTCGCGGTATTTTATGCAGAAATGAGGATAATAGCCTGTTGGACAAGTCAACGTTAAACTCATGTCGTGATGTTATCTTTTTTTGCCGGAGTTTTTTTTCTCTCTCCTTTTTTACTATTTGTATCTCTCTCTCTCTTTCTCTCTCTCTCTCTCGCTCGCTCTCGCTCTCCTTCTCTGCATGTTGGCACCATGTAGTTCTTCGCTCAACAACCGATCGTTTCTATGACATTTTTTTTAAAATTTTCAAAGTCTGTTCTTTACGAGGTAAAAATTTGAGGAGTTGCAATGAAATTCTTGGACTATTTAAGGAAATTTGTCTGAACAAGAAGAAAAATATCGTAATCATAACTACTCCCGAAGTATTATAACACGGAAAAAAAAAAAAAACATTATTGGAATTATGGAACGAATTATTAAATATATGGGGTAGGAAAAAGTTCCTTCTAAAATAACAAGAATTCTATATTGATTCAACGACCTTTCCTTGCAAATTATCGTTCAATTAATTATTATTGGACCAATATTTAGAATTATTATTGGTCCAATAAAACGTTCTGATGATTCAGACGAATCACAAGATAGAGTCGTTAAATCAATAAGAATTCTTTTTATTTTAAAAAGAATTTCTTTCTACCCCATTTTTAATAATACGTTCCATCAGTGGCGGACTGGGGCAAAAAGGCCCGGGGTGTTGGGGCCCGGGATTTGGGGAAATGGGCCCGAACTATGTACTGTTCCAGAGAGGAGGGGAGCGGACATGGAGGGGCCCGGGGTGCTGCAGCATCCCGGCACCCGGCCCAGTCCGCCCCTGCGTTCCGTAATTCCAAAAAGACATTTTTCTCCGTGAAGAGGATTGCTTTAATTATAAACTGGGAATACACTTTACACTGCAAAAATTGTATTTGATGAAATGCTAGTTTAGCAAAATAAATTGATGATTCATGTGTCATTCTCATTGGCAATAATTTCATTGCTGAAATTAACAACATTGTTTGCTACATTAGCAGTGCTTAGGTATGTTGGAGGCTATATATTAGCACTTTATATAAGTTAGCATTCTTGCGCTTTTAATTTTACTCCAGATTTTTATCAGTCCTAGAGCAATGTGAGATTAACTTTTTTCGTGTGAGGATATACATGTACAATATACAATATACATTGCGTGGCTTTTGAAATCAAGACGTTTAGTTGGAGATAAATTAAACGGAATGTTGGCTCAAGAAAGCTTGTCATCCAACAAACAGTTAAAAGAAGACTTGTAATTTAAATGAGGTGGCAATTTTAAAGGTTTGCTGAAGGGCACAGGGCCGATGGACTTTGAAAAATGCAAATTCGTATTCACCGGGTGAAAGGCAGTGGGAAAAGGTATTGAAGCGATGTGATTTGGTTTTTAAGTATCGACTACGTAAGGGTGTAAAGAAGATCAACACCGAACATAACGGGTCATATAGTAGAACTCGCGCAAATGAATGAGCGACGTATTCAAAATAGGCCAAGAAATAATTTGTATTCGATCCGGTCTCTCGTCGGATTTTCCCAGAAAACTAGCGAAATGAAGCCAAAACCAGACCAGTGGCCCACGAGCCGAAGGGAGGACCCTCCCAATTCCGATCGCGGACTATGGAGAGTACGATGAGAATCCCATCATCAGTTATGCAGAGCAGTTAATAAGGAGCGCGAAACAAAACGGGGAGGGTCCGAAACGGGAAAGGTTAAGAGGTCTCGAAAGGTGGAAAGGTGATTAACCCGAAACTAGATAAACCTGATCGATCGGTATCGCCTATCGAGGGCCGGTTTCCGATAATCGGCCAAACTTCTTCGTTCGGTCAGGGCTAGGCAAGTATCCACATCCAGGACGGGATATGAGGGATGTCTGGATCGGGGACGCTCGTGGGAAATGAATGTCCAGTCTCAAGATCTAGAATATTGGTCACTCGCGTGGAGGTGCGCGGGGATATGTCCTCTTATCCTTCGAATGCTCCCTCACCCCTAATCCCTCGCCCCTTCCCCCTTATCCCTTCAGCGAGCGCAAATCTTCCCTGTGTTTTAGTAGCGGTCACCCTCTTCTCGTGGAGTTTCTACATCACCAACAGCTGCAGGTTGACCAAGAAGAGCTCTCCTCTCACTTGTCTTATATTGCCTTATTAGAAATTCTAATTTCCCTTCTTCTTTCTTTTTCTCTCTCAAATACGCATACACTCTTAATCTGTCTATCTCTCTCCTTGCGCATAATTGTTCACGATTTCCGAGATACTCATGACACTGTTTTTCGAGATGACCATTTATTAGTTGTTGGGCCGTTTATTTTTAATTTTTGTCCCATCTCTGGAGGTCGGACTACCCGTCTCCAAGCCCCCTCCTGACAATGAGTTGTATCGTCATACATAATACACGAATAAGATTTATGTCCCCTTTAGACTTTAGCGGTTTCGTTTTATTTATAAAGTAACGTTTTAATTTCGGTGCTGTTAATTATTATTTTTTCTGTTTTCGATATCCTTCTGTGAAAGAGCCGAGGGAAGACAGTTATTGTGGAATATATTTTAGATTTTTAAGTGCGATGAGTTTTATTTTCTGCCAACTCCTGAGAACTTCCGTTGAAATAATTTACTCAACGTTCTAAGTTTTCTCTCTTGCATGCTTGAAAATGACTCGTAAAAATGAGCATGCTTAAAATGTACGGACGTCTGATCAGACTTCGAGAATGAGTTCATCGAGCCAAATTGATAGATCGATAATAATTCAATAATCTTTAACAGTGAATGTATACTTATAGTCTTTTATTATAGTTTGTGGGAAACAAAAAAAAAGAGTAAAAAACATCTCTTAGAACCTACATGGCAACACGGAAAAAAAATATAATTGTTGAAATGGCCAAAAAAAAAAAAAAAAAATGCTTTGAATTGAGAATAAAATTGACATTTGCAAAAATTGCAATTCTGAAAATGCTAGTTTAGCTCAAAATATTGCTGATTTAACAATGTTTTTTTTCTTCATGACCAATTTTTGCTGGCAAGCTATATTTGTTGCTATAAAGTAGCATTAAATAAATTGAAATTTGTGCAATTTACAGTTTGTTTCCACTTCCGGTTTTTAGCAATCATATTGCAATTTTAATTTATGAACATTTTTCTATGTAATGACTTTCACATCTTTATCACTCGAAATGGGGCTCTCGCAAACTTTTGCTGTAAGTAAAAGAATAGTTGAATCTGAGGCAAAAACCAGCGAAAATCATGAAAATCACGACAACAAAGTATGAAATGCAATGATAAGCTCAAAAATAGCTGTAAATACTATGGGAGATTCGTGTCTAATTCGTCACTTCCTCCACAAAAACACAAAGATATGTTTCAAATTAGATAGGAATCTCCCATGATACCTGCGTAGTTCCCCCTAAACTTGATTCTGAGAGTGAATTTTTTGGTGTACTCATTGTCATATATACAGGTTTTGCAAGAATTGACTCTTCATCAACCACCTTTTTTTTTTTTTTTTTTTTTTAATTCAACAGTACTATTACATTACTTAGTACTAAACTTACACCTCCTATACATTTGAGTAAATCTATGTGCTATTTATAACTTACACTTAATTTTAATTTTTAACTTTTCCTGCTAGTCCAGTAACAGAATAACTTTGCTGGACTAGCAAGTAACACAAAATAAATATAGTTCTACTCCCGTTGGGTGTAGACTGTGTCTGATCCATTAAATGTGTCTGATCCATTAAAATCAACCACCTGCAGCAAAACTTTGCTGGAGCCTCATTATTGTTAAAAGCTTTCATAAAAAATTGAAATTAAATTAAATGCATTTGTCTGTGGTTATCATCTACTAACAAGGAGGTTTAAGTATGTGAAGTTAGATGTAGAAACGTTTGAAACCAAAATTTTAGACGACGTTAAATTGTTGATTGTAGTCACAGATCCGGCCATTTATTCAAATTGTACGACGCTCGATTAGTAACACGCGTTGATGCTCACCACGATTTCGTACCAAAACCAACCGTTGGTCGGTGCACAAACGTCGCCAAGTTCCAATGCTCCGATGTTCCAACGTGACCGGTTCACGGCATTTTTTTTTTTTTTTTTTTTTTTTTCGACAACTTTACGATTTCGAAGCTCATAAAATTCATTCGAATCAACGACCACTGATACTTAAACTCACCGAGAAATAGACATACAAGTCGTAAGTCCCAATGAATACACACCCGTGTAAAGCTCATCAGCGGAGGATCTTAATGCCACCATCAAAACTTGATGAACAGCGTCGAACGAACGAGAGTCATAAAAAATAAAAAGGTCCTGGAGCGTTATGGGCTTTTGAATGTAGGAGTTCTGCTGCGGCTTAATTAGAAAACACGGCACGATTTCACCTGATTTTTTTTTTTTTTCGTTTTTTGTTTAGTTTTATTTTTCTTTTTTTTCTGTATCTTTTTGTTTTCTTTCTTTGAGATGTTGTCTTCGAATTTAGGATCATAAGATTTGTTTTAAGCTTTGCCATTTGATGAGTCCTTAACAGTGTGTCCTGGTGCAAAGTTTTGTGAATTTGATGCTCTCAAAGCAGAGAGATTGAAGGATACAGACAGCCACCTTAAGTAAATTATTTCCAGCTGATCCTATAACGCGACCTCTTAATGGATAATCGCACATTGCTCTAAGTTTCTTGGTGTAGGGAATCTATACTGTCCAGTCTATATAAGCTAGCAAAATAAGACGATTCAGACAATCTACAGGGGTTATCGTTTATAAAACGGGAAAGTATGTTCTGGTACGTAGCTATTTTAGGGTGTCAGTCACTGGAACATCTGTTTTTATTTTTAATTTTATTTTTCTGAGCTTGACATTATGTTGAAAGTATGATGTGATCATTCAACAGAAAGCTTAACGTTAGGTCTTTCTTTTAAGCAAGCAATATTTGAAATCAGTTAAGTCCATCGACAGTTATGGACCAAATCCTCTGAAAGTTCACTCAAGAGAGTCTGTTACCGGTTGCGTTCACCTTACATCCGTTGTTTTATGTGTTAAAGCACTAATTTTCATCTTTTTTACTTTCTCACATTTAATGAAGTTAGAAATTGAGAAAGTATTGCGATGGCGCCAGTGGCGTCGCGTGCCATCTGGCAACAATGCAACTGCTCCATTTAAACTCATTAAATATATCGAATTTTCCTTGTGCACTGTGCACCCCCTGAATTCGATGTTTTACATGAGTTTAAATGGATAGAATACATTGTTGCCAAATTGCACGCGACGCCACTGGATGGCGCAGTTGTCTGTCTGTATCCCAGCATAACTTTTGAACCAATGCTCCATATGCATCCAAAGCTCGCAGAGAAGTTGCTTTCAACATTCCCCAGAGGGACTTTTTTGGTTTTTCGACACTTAAAATCATAAGCAAGTTATAGAGAAAAAAAGGTGTCCATTAAAATCAATGGGGGGGGGGGGGGGAGAAATGAGTAAAATAGGTAAACATAGGGAAACATTTGAATATATTTCAAATGTAGCTGTTTGAATTTTTAAATTTGCAACAAATTCTGCAACCACAGCTTATTTTAAAATTAACCTCAGAAATTGGAATATTTCAAAAATGTAGCTGTTTGAATTTTGATAAAAATTTGTAAAAAAAAAAAAAAAAAAAAAAAAAAAAAAAAAAAAAAAAAAAAAAAAAAATCTGCAACCAGCCTACTGTAAAATTAACCTCTTTAGGGGGTCTGAGGGTCTCCTCCAGAATATTATTGGCGGCTCTGGGGGTTTCCCCAGAAAATATACAAGGGTCTGGAGGTCCTCCCCGGATTAAGTTAGATGTAAGAAAGTGCTCGTGGGGTATTCCCTACAGTTTATTTTCCCACCGAGCGGCGAAAATAAGGGGGAAGATAAAGGACAGCGGATGGGCATACATTCTCCAACTGCGCGAGCTGGGTGCGCAGGACGTATACTTGACGCAGGTCGGTCCAGCCATCCAAGTCAGCCAGCGCGATCGTTGCGTTGTTCCAATTAAAGCGGTGCGAATGGTGGATGTAGCGGAAACTAGGATTCGGATTTTAATTGACAATTGATTTGGTCACTGTAAATCAAACGAAATTAAAAAGGTGACTCCGGACTGGCTCGTTCGAGGCTTCGAACGTTCTTCCGAGGAGGAAACAAGGCGTGCGCGCTTGCACGCTTGACTGAGGCGTGCGTGCGGCGGGCGAAGTCTCTCGCAGTTTCTCGGCGCCTTCTTCTGGCGCGCTTTTTTTACCACCGTTGAGAAGACACAGAGACTTGACGATTTCAACGCACGTTGGATGAAAATAAAGCTTTTCTCCGGACTAGGACAATGAAGCTGTCGCATGTGCTGTAGGCAGGTGGATTATCAATTTATAGATCTAAAATTCTGCACAAATAACTACGAGATTAATACAAAAGTTCAAAACTCACTCCTCGCCAAAAAAGATCGGCTTGAAGCTCAGTTGGACCACACTCCTTGTGTGCGCAAAGAAAAAAACAGGAAAAACACATATCTGAATCGGTACTCCATTTGCCTCCTGCAAAACCGTGCAAAAGCTCAATTCAAAGGAAACCGGTTCGGTTTCAAAGGAACTTGTTCATCTCGAACTTGTGCATCATTGAAATCAGCAACTTCCTCCGAAACTCTCCGCAACTAAGCAAAACGTCTCTCTAGTAAAAAAAAAAAAAAAAAAAAAATGCAGACCCATCAGTTTGTTTATCTGCCAATGTTCCATTTCTCAATGTTTTTGTTGGCCGTCAGTGGAATTCTGCTGGCCAACCATTAGAATTTGCTGGTTGCCAACAAAATATTGATGATCGACCAGCAGAAGTCATCTGCGGTGGTCAACAAAAACATCGAGAAATGGAATAATGGCCGATCATGTACATTCAGTGGTCGATCAAACGCCGAAGGTTGGATTCTTCATCATAGTTTTCAATGGGAGAGGGGATATCGATTCATCGTAATTCACGAGCCGATTTTGCGCCGAAGGATCGATTATTTTTCTTAGTTTTCAATGGGAGAGGGGGATATCGATTCATCGAAATTGTCTCGAGCCACTTTTCCAATCGATTCCTCCTCCAACGCAAACTGAGATCGTTCTCCTGCGCAGCTGCGACCGCGCATGCGCCCCACCGTCTTGTCGCGCGTCGCGTTGCCGTCTTCCATCCTGGCTAAGTTCAAAGTAACAGGACTCAAACGCAACTCGCAAGACTGCAAGAGACCTCCTTTACTTTACTCTACTCCTATTAGAGATCGTCGCGCGTAAACGTTTCAGAAACGGTGCACAGTGGAACGAACAAAATGGAATTTTCCGGACATCACTGTTTAACGAATAAAAATCAACATTATGAACAATGATAAAAAAGCAAGATAGCTTAAAAACGCGAGAAACCATTCATTTTAGAGCTTAAAATTAGTCAAACTAAGATGGTTGCTGCAAGAAAATATCAATGTTACATTTTTATTTAAATCAGAATAAACGAAAAAAAAAGTCTGTCCGGGAAAATCCATTTTTCAAGCTATTGTGCGCCGCGGAACAAAGCCAGGCAGAGAGTGTGACGCGACGCAACACGGCCGTGATAAACAGAGGGGTAAAGAGACGCTAAAAGGCGCTTAAATGACGCCGCGAAGGACCTATACGATGCACAGTGGGCTAAAAAGCCGATTTTGTGGTGGAAAAGCATATTATCCTTTAAATTACTTTCCTTATTGTTTAAATGCTTCCAGTGGAGGTGGCGCGTGGAATGTGGCAATAATGTTTTTTTTCCCATTTGGATCCATGCAAAACATCGATTTGATACAGAAGCAGAAATCGATTGTTTCACATAACACCAAATGGAGAGAAAATATCGTTGCCATATTGCCACAGCACTTCCATGACTAACTTTCGCTTACTTGAACCTTTTCTAACGCACAGTTCAAGCTGGGAAATTTACTCAAAGCGTTTAAAGGCAGTATATCTAAAAAATTATAAATAGGTAATTAATTATCTAAGGTGATTTCAACTTGTTGATAGGCTGATACATTAAAAATTCCTGCTTTCAGTGCAGCGGCGCGCGGCCAACGACGCCACATCGCGTTGGGGCCGCAACGTTCGTTGCAGACAGACGGGAGGAAGCAAGGTGCATCTCAAAGTGTTAAAAATCGCGGCTCTTTCGAGCTTGGGATGTTGTTTTCACCCAAGTTGCCGCAGTTTCGGAGGAGACAAAATGAAGACGTGAAAGGAAAACTCTGCTCGGTGCCAACATTTTGAAAAATGAGTCGGATGAGGAATAATGCATGTGCTAAGTGCCAAGCCTTATAAGGGTTAAAACGCGCCAAGTGCCAGAGTCATGGATTTTAGTAGTCAGTTTTGCCGCCGACAGAGAACGCTAGTGATAATATGTGCATTTTGTTTAAAAAGTAAAATGTGCTTATTGAAAGGTAATGAAGATAATTTTGAGGTTTTTGATCCTTTCCGTTATTTCAGTTGCAAAATCGAGGTCTCGCAACGTTTTGCTTTAAGCAAATTGACTATCAGTGTTAGATGGAAAATGCTGCAAAAATACCGATACGACCCTTGAAAAAAGTATAAAATTCACTCTTCGCAGAAAAAACTTAGCTCAAAGTTCAGATGGACCACCTTCCGGGTATGAATGCATTACGACACTACGCACCTTACTGAGTCCTAAAAAAAAGGACATAACCTATCCAGACAAAAAGGGCGATCATTTACAATGAAAAGAATACGGGGAGGGGTGAAAGACTTGCAGCCACCCAAGGAAAAAAATCTGGATCTGAGGTCTCCCTTGAGAAAAATTCTAACTACGATAATCATTTGTCTGCAACAATAAACTGTGCAAGAGATAGCTTTTACGTAAAAAACCACAATTTCATTAGTTTATCTATCGATAGTTTAAAACGGACTGATATATTTCAATCTACTGATAAAGTTTTTCAGAAAAGAATTTAAAAGAAAATAAGTTTGCTCGAGTTTATAACATATCCGGGTGGGGATGGATTATTCGGATGAAGAGTCTGAAAAATTGAACGGCGAGTTGCCACGAAGATGCTGTAAATCATTTCGTTTCATTTTCGTAATTAATTCTAAATATATCTTATTGTAAAAAGGAACCCGAAATCCTGAGTGATGTGGGAGAGAGTAAAACGTCCCATAACTGAACGATGCGAGGCATTGTGTCAGAAAAAGTCAGAGTCTCTCTCTTTCTTTTTTTTTTTTTTTTGATACTCTTTTCAGGAAGAATGGGAGGAAAAAATTAATTATTAACCTAATCTCTCCGCGGGGTGCTGTGTGGTCCCACACAAGGGCTGACCTGTATAGCGAACGCGTTTACATGTCAACAATAGGCTTTTAGCCGTACGGATAATGTAAATGATGTTGAATTCTTGCTCAGCTCACTTTCGATGCAAGGTTGTCAAATTTAAAGAAAAGACTTGACTTGTTTACATTGAATGGTTAGAGTGAATGTAAAAAAAGGTTCAATTTTCTGCGATGACCTGACAACGTTTCTTTTGATGGATTCCGTTTAAGAAAGGTTAATAATTCTTTTCATTATTTTATTCTTCTTTCTTCTTTTTTATCTTCCCCTTTCTCAGCAACACCCTTCCCGGTTGAATTGTGTTTTGATATCCTTGCAGGTGTAATATAAATGCACACTCCCTTCCCCCTTGCATACAATATCGTCTGTAGTTCATATATTAATCATGCTGACCGGTCCTGGTTTCTGGAATCTAAGATTGGAGGAACATTGCTCGATTGTCAAATAAATGTTGATTAAAAATTAAAGCTTCTCATCTTTTAATCGATGATAATGTTTAAACTCAGTATAACTAGTGCAAAAGATTTCAAGGCAATTTTTACGCGATTCCTTTTTTTTTTTTTACTTTAGATTTTACGTTATACTCATAACGCTTGAGCAAAAGTTTGCAACAGACACCCTTCATTAATCCACAAATTATTCTGTTTTAACGCGCATAATGTTAAAGTTAAATCAAGCTATTATTTGGGTAGATGCGGCTCTTGAGACAAAAAGAACTTGATGGTCAACCGTGTTTTTGATGATGAAATTAATTTCCATGTTTCCATGTCCTGTTTTTGAGTCCTTAAGCTCCTCAATTTTTTCCAACGTGATCCACCCCCCACAGGCACTACTGCAACAAGAGAGGTACGAGCATCTGTTGTTTGATGCGCTGATTTTTCTTCTTCCTCTTCTTCTTCTTCCTCTTTGCTCCCGTACTGGATTGCAGTAATCTCGAAGCCAAAGCGCACTTTGCGGATGCCTCAGCAAACCGCAGTATAACCGCTGAGCATCGTTGACGAGTGTCGTAAAGTTTCTGAAAGAGATCAGCAAAATCAGCAAAATTTCCATTGGGCTCCATACATAATTCAACTGCTGATTTCTTCCCACTTGGCAACTCAGCTGCTGAGCAAGTCAACTTGTAAACCGCAATTGTGCGGGGGCAAATGATGCACCGATTTCTACATTTTATATTCATAATTATAGATTTTGAACTTTTGTTGTAAATTCCAATTTTTCTCATCCCTATAAGAAAAAAGTATTCATACAAAAATTACTTATAGTCTTTCTAAACAAAAGAAAAAACGAAATAAATCAAACTAAATTTAAAATAAGCAATATTGTCACATGATACAATTTTAATACACGATTGGTTATTATGATTTTAGTTTGATTTATTTCGTTTTATCTTTTAATACTATACATCTTGTTCTTTCCAATGTCTCCTGAGATAAAGTCACGATTTGAGAAACAATCGGAATTTATGAACCCTCTTTGAGTTTTTGTTTTGGCGTTGATAGACGTTTTGAGTAGGTAACTGAATAGTTTTATGCCTGGTTTTCTTATAGCACTAGTTTTCTTCGATGCTAGTGCTTCGATTAGATTCTAACCGAAGTAAAACAATTTCATTTGCGAACCGTATCAGGTTGCAAGGTTACAAAGTAACCACGTGTTCAGTATCAGATTTTAATCTTGCGATGAGGATGATCGGGACTCTCTCTGGAGCCACGGGATTTCCAAAAGAGTTTATTGTTCTATAATATAGCTATACCACACAAGTGTCCAGTGCTGTTGCCAAACGGCGTAGGCGGATTCAGGCCTTTCTCTCTCTCTCTCTTTCTCTCTCTCTCTCTCTCTCTCTCTCTCTCTCTCTCTCTCTCTCTCTCTTCTCTCTCCTCTCTCTCTCTCTCTCTCTCTCTCTCTCTTCTCTCTCTCTCTCTCTCTCTCTCTCTCTCTCTCTCTCTCTCTCTCTCTCTCTCTTTACTTTTGAAAGCATGCGTTAAATAAAGGACGGAGATAGGGCTTAAGTCTCGTGATGAATTACTCTGTTATCCTTTTCTAACATTTGTGTTCAAATAGGAACTGAGAGAGACGCATGAATTCCTGTTTCAGCCCATGCCAAACGGGGTGAGCATGTTGTCAACTGCAGTGAGGCTCTTGCTGACTTTTGCTATGAGCGATTTAATAATAGTCTATTCGTGAGTAAAATAAAATCCATCTAAAAGTACGATGAACACATTAAAAAATTACGAAATTCACTCACAGACTCACATCATTGCTCTTAAATGGCGGAGCTACGCAGTTGTCAAGGAGGATTCCTGTTTATCTTGTCTCTCTCGCTGTAAGTAGAGAAACGCACAAAGGAAAGCCTCAAGTTAGATAGAAATCTCCGATGGTAAGTATCTGCGTAGCTACACCTCAAACTTTAAAGTCAGTTTGTGAGTCTGTAAAAGAATTTCGTAATGATTTTTAAGATCATTCCAAAGTCTATTAGTTCGAACCGTGGACACAGCGTCGCGCTGCCCAAAATGTCAACAGTTTTTGGTTGAAACTGGTGAATTCACGCTAAAATCACAAATTTGAGGAACATCAGCACCTGCGAGCATACTTCAGTAAGATACCCTGAAAGTTTCAAGCTGAAGCACTCAAAAATAAAGCCGGCAATTATGAAATACGAAAAGTTAGTGAGTGCGAGTGAGACTGATAGACAATAGACATATTATCACTCACACTCGCTCTCACCAAAGACATTATATCATATAGACGGAGTGCATAAGAAGATCCTTGAGACAAATTTGCGGTACTTCGCGTGTTCACCAAAAATGATCACCAGTCATCAGCCTGCTGAACGGTTGCATCAAAAATTAAATTGGTAATCTTTTTTAGGTATAATCTTTGGCAAAACTGGTGACAAACAAACCGACGCCATTTTGAGAGTGAATAAAAGTTGCACACTATTTCCAATTTTGTAAGTTATTTGAAGCTTTTTTTGATCTTATATCATACTGTTGTCAAAATGATGGTCATTAAATAGTGTTTCATCCATCTACAATCTCGATTTTAATAGAGTAGTAAGTTTGGGTTAAGAGGTTATGTTCGTTTGTTTGTCGCCAGTTGAAGGTTCCTCCCCCAATTTCGAACAATGGACTCGCCCGTATGCCTACTGTAGTGTACGGTAAGTTTGCCTCACCCAGCTCAATGTTATGGTTTATGATACACTCCGTCTATATGATATAATGTCTTTGGCTCTCACTCACTAAGCTTATGGCGAAACGAGTTTCATTATTTACGGCTTTAATTCTAAACCAATATTGCTCGTTTTGAGCTCAAAACTCCATGACAAATAATTCGCAGGTGCTGTCGTCATTGGATTTTGCATTTTTTCTTTGGTTTCAATTTAAAATACCAAAAACTCGACTTTTCCTAAAAGTGAATATAGTGACGTTATCCTGCGGATTGAAATCTGGAAAAGTTCCGCCTGGAATCGCCTTAATGTGCTTATCATAAATTTTGCTCGATGTTACTGAAGAATTAAATATTCGATCTAACAACAAAAGTTAGCAAGAGCCCCATTTTAAGAATAGATGTGACCTTAGAGGTTGTGGAAAAGTCCGCGTTAACAACAAAACCTTGCAAGAGCCTCATTTTAAGGATGTTCCTTAGATGTGAACTTAGAGGGTCAGAAAAAGTCCGCCTTAACAACAAAACCTTGCAAGGAGCCCCATTCGCTCAAAATTTTCTTCAGATTTGGCATCGATGGTTCTTGAACCATAGCTTCATTTCTATTTACGAGCCAGATAAACAGCCAAAGAGAGGTGTTTTGAAGAACAATTAAAAAAAAAAAAAAAAAAAAAACGACGAAGAGGCAGACGGGAGTATTGTGTGTCGGACCTCGTGCTTCAGAAAAATCTCTCGGTTACCAATTGTTCACCAGTCACCCAAGACTCATGATTAATGAACCCTGCGTCCAGTGTAGCCAGAACGGACAAAAAACGTCTCCTCCCGTTCCATTCGGACCTGTATAAAAAAATCCAAATTTTTCATGACATCTGACAGCGATGCTCTTCGCGTAAATTTCAAGACTTCTTCAAGGCGTACACGTTTAAATGCTCACTCACCCCCCAACCTCGTGGCCTCTATATTTTTTTTTCTCTCTCTCTTTCGATAATCGATTCCGTTTCAAATATCATACTTTGAATAGATTTCGTAATACATATTTTTTTTTTCTCTCAATCGAAAATAATATTTCATCTTGATAGGTCCTAAAAATTGTATTTGATACCTAACTTTTCCGAGAAATTTTTGAATACACACCAATGTGTAACCGCACGTAAGTTCGAAGGATTTTCTTCGAGGTTTTCTCGGCAAAGGATCACCCATGTTTATGTTTTCAACCTCTGTTTTCCTTCTATAATAAATTAAGTGTTACTCCGCGATATATACTCTTGCTCCAATGAATATTTCAGATATATTCCTACTGATATCCGTAATTTTTTAAACTGAAATTATCTTTTCTATAGATCGGCAGTAAAACTATCTAATATTCCTTTCTTGAGACTTATAAAAAAATGTAATATTTGTGTTCGTTAATTTCACATGTAAGTGATGCTTTGAGGAGAGGATGTAGGGAAACGAAACAAAACACACATCAAACGTAAAACATAATAATAAGGAAACGAAAATTTAACAATGATGTTTAACAAATATGTAAAATGTATGCATTTAGTTTCATGTATGTATCTATGTAGCTATTCCTTCATGTAGTTATCGAACCTTAAGAATTACGCAATGGTTGTTCATAAAATACTGGGGAGTCGTGCTGATAAAAATATATGTATATATATATATATATATATATATATATATATATATATATATATATAAAAAAAAAATTACAATCCTGATCCGTAATAATCTCTGATTTCCGTTGAAATACAGTTTAAAAATTTAAGAATCCTGAATATTGGTACTCGTGCGAGACTCGTTTTGCGTGTATAATGGTATTTTTCAATGCATTGATGATTCCTCCAGTTGAGAAAATATTAAACAGCTCAGTACAGTGTATATGACTGCACTGCACGAAAATACTGCGATCTGTAATCTTTTCTCAATCGGTGCAATCGCCGTTTAATCATTAAAATATCCACAAGTTTTTGAAAGTCATCGACGACTCCACCGGTTGAGGATTTTTTTTTTTTTTTTTTGTAGGACAGTCATACACTGAACTGAAATGTATAATCTTTTCTCAATCGGTGGAATCATCGGTGAATTCAAAAATGGCATACGCACAACGGCAGCACTGGTTTCCAGTGGCGAAGCGTGCAATTTGGCAACGTTGTATTGTGTCCATTTAAATTCATGTAAAAGGTCGAATTCAAAGGTGTTCACCGAACACCTAATAGTTAGATCTTTTTCATGGGTTTAAATGGACACAATACAACGTTGCCAAATTGAACGCTGCACCACTGCTGGTTTCACCCATGCAACCCAACTTTGCCTAACCCTGATACAAATGCAAATACAAGATAAATGTACAGCCAGGGACAAAAAGAATGTCAGACGACTCCTTGGATTTTGGTACAGGTAGGCCACTTGCAATGTTTAAATCCGTTGAGATGAGGATTGCGGGTAGCCTACATGCAGGAGTCGTCTGACATTCTTTTTGTGCCCGACTGTACAGAACACTGAATGATACCATTACGGAGACTTGAACGCTCGGGTAGGAATGTAAGCAAAGTCGAAAAATCTTATTGCTTTGAAAGGATCTGCTCATTCATTTCATTAAATTCTAAAAAACTGGACAAGTTCCCACGTATCTGACAACACCGGGTGACTATGGAAAGAAGTCGAAGCCTCACTATCCGCACCCGAGAAAAGCATCATAATTCTAGAGTCGATTCTATCTATCGTATTAGAGAGAGAAAGAGAACTTGTCTCCCTGCATTTAGATCAAGAGAGGATTGAGAGAAAAAGAGTGAGAAAGCATGATTAAGGGAAGGAGAAAGAAAAGGAGAGCGTGAAAAGGCGGGATGTGGAGGGTGAGAGAGATGGAGTGAGAGAGGGAGGGTGAAGAACTTATCATTTCCTCCTCGAGTCGCCCGGAGTCATAGGTTGATTAATATGCGAAATTCTGCAACCCGCTTGTTTTGAAACCAGTCATTAGCCAGTCATCACTTCATCAACACGTTGTTTTATGTTGCTGGCGGTGAATCTATATACAAAGAAAGTGTGAGGCGAATTTATTTAAAGAAAGCGAAGAGGCGAGTCTTTTTCATTCATTGGCAATGTCAACTCTGGTCGCAGGATTGCGCTTGTGACGCAAGGAAAATTAGTCAATTTTACTAAGTCCTGGTGCACGATGATGCACTATAATTTTTAGGCGTACAGAGAAAAATAATACGTTAAAATTTCAAAAACTGGAAATACACTTTACATTGCAAAAAATGCAGTTCAAAAACTGCCGATTTAGCAAAAAAATTGCTAAGATTGCAAAAAAAATTTACTATCATAGCAAAAAATATTGCTATTTATCACACAACTTGCTGGTAGAGTATATGTTATTGCTGTTCAGCAATATTTTTTTATCAATTAGGACTTCATAAATTGCAATTTTTGCAATGATAAGTGTATTCCATGTTTTTAGCATGTTTTAGCAAGATGAGAATGTTTTTTTTTTTTTTGTTTCTTTTGGTGTTGCTTTCCGTCAAATATAAGTCAAACGCGCTACCAGACCAACTTCCAAGGTGAGGGAACCATTTTCGCGTGTTTTTAGCTCCTTTTTTTTTTTTTTTTTTTTTTTTTGGAAAATTGGCGTGGAGAAATTTCTTAAATGTTAAACCCATTTTTAAAACTTTATGATTTTTCAATTTGACGACCTAAAAATGTCTACTTTACGCCTAAGAGTGCCAAATTGTGACAATTTTTTTCCCCCGAAAAGAATCAGTCCTCATATTTACGCTTCATTGTTTCCCACAAAAATTGTACTTTTCGATTTAAAAATATTCTGAATGGATTCTTTTTTAATCGCCTTCTATAATGTGTGGAAAGACTATAACGGAAACCGCAAACTCTACGCGCGAACGTAAGCGTAACGTAAGAGTAACGTAAAACATTGCAAAGCTAAGCAGGAACCTCTCCAATCAGCGATCTTTTCTGCACATTCCGGCCAATCGGATTGCAGCGGCGTAGAGAGAAATAGAGAGAGAATCGATCTGAATTTCATGTTGTCGTGTTGCTCTGTGTTCTGTTGTGTTGAGTGTTGTACTGTTGTACTGCCGTGCCCTGTTCTCGACATCCCGTGTATCCCCCCGTTTGCGAAAAGTCGCGCGCGCAATCTTTTAATTGAAATACGTTTAAGACGCAATAAATTACGGTCGGCTCCATTAATTATCCAACTCCGGGCCTTATACCTCAACTGTAACACGACGTTGCCAATTTGAGCTATTTTAATCTGTACCTTTGGTTTCTCACCCGCAGTAATGATGAAGTATTGAAGTCATTAACCCGTATAAGAAATATGAATCCATTCAATTAGAAACATGGTTAAATTTGGCAACGTCCGCTCGGAGGGGGCAGCGGGCAGCTCTTCACGCTTGGTATCGTGACATTTACCTGATAGATAAAGAAAAAGTTAACTAGCCTAGCACATGGGGACTATATATATATATAGCGAGAGAGCAGGAGTAAGTACAACACCAAGAGTACAACTACAGCTGTTTGCAAACAGAACTTGCGCATGCGCAGAATCCAATTCTGCCTTATAGTTTCACAAAAAGAGATAGATAAAGTGAAGAAGAAAGAGAAACGGAGAGAGATGGAGAGAGACGGAGAGACACAGGGATAGACGGAGAGAGAGAGAGAGAGAGAGAGAGAGAGAGAGAGAGAGAGAGAGAGAGATAGGAGCGAGGGAGAGAGGGAGAGAAAGATACACATCTATGCGCCACACAAATCAAGGTTGCCAAACGCTGGAGAAAAGAGCCCGCGAGGATCTTAGAATTGGTCACCCTCTCTTAATTGTTTCCCATTTGAGCGCATGTGTTAGAAAAGAACGGATGCAAATAGATGAAAGTCACGTGATCGTATGTCATTTTCTAACGCACGTGTTCAAATGGGCAAAAAGTGAGAGAGGAGACAAATTCGTGGATCCTTCAATAGATATGTGATATGCCAGGCTTAATCGCCCAAAAAAACTTTCAATTACAATTTTTTACTATTTTAAATTTTTACCATTTTTGGGACCAAAAACCGGCCTTATTAACCGGCCTTCTTTTTCCACCGTAATCATAATTGCTGTTTATGAGGATGCCACATTCCATTTATTGGAGCAAATTAAAAGCACAAGCGATTTTCTCATCATTATGACCATGATTGCTGGATGAAGAGGAAAATTTTTCTTCGTTTTGTAAAATGAAACGAAAAGTAAGCACATTTTCACCCTTACCATGATTGCTGAATGTATAGAAAAAAAGTTTTCTTCGTTTTGTAAATACGAAAAATAACCAAATTTTCCCGCCATAACCGCATGATTTTTCAAGGCAGATGAAAAGTATTCCTACCATGACCCTGATTACTAGTTGCAAGAGAAAAATAATATTTGTTTTGTGAAATTAAATTGGAAAGAAGGCGAATTTTCCACGTTTAATCTAACAATAAACATGGCAACTCAGCGCGCCACCGTTGCTTCAAAGTTGGCCGATTCCAGTCCAAGAGTCGGGTCACTCCGCTCCGCTTCGGGGTGTCGCTAACCTTTCAACATTTATGTACGTTTTATCTTGAAAATTAAATTATTAACACATGCTTTATTAGTTGACCGCACTCTTTTTTTTCTCTTACTTCTTCTTCTCCATCTAATACTCTCTCATGCATGCTCCTTCCTCCCTTCTGTAATTTTTTTCTTTTTTCTCTCTCAGTTGACGAAACGAGCCAAATTCTAACTCGATCAATCCATCGTCTCGTATACATTCTAGCCCGGGCTTTTGTTCTCCTATCGTCACAATTAAACGTTCCGTGCATACCAATTAATCGATACTGACTTTATTACGTTTACATTACGCCGAAGAAATGATATACTTCTCACTGAAGGGTTCACTTTCAGCTTTCGCAGCACTGTTTCATTCCAACTGGTATATGGCGGGCCGCCTACGCCGCACTTTTGTTTGCCAAAAATAATTAATTTACTGGTCTTTCTAATTCTATCAGCAGCTCGGTGGCGGTCGCAGTCTATTAGCTGGATTATTTGTATGATGAAAGGCTCTGGCTCTATCAAGTCCAATGCCTCGATAAAGTGCCCGATGAGTAATTCGACAGCTCTTTTTGCTTTAAGTTCAACGAGGTGGATTAATACAGGCAGATGCATAAAAATATGGTGGGTAAATACAGGGAGTTCACAGGCAGGTGAATAAAAGTATCGTGGCTATATATGAAATGGGATTTAGTGAATCGACTTTCGTCATTGATCTATAGCTGTCTGATTGGTCAATTTACGAGATCGATATATGCTGGGACTTCTTTTAATAGATGACGTTTTTGGTTCACGACCGTTAGATAAAGGTTTTGAGATTTTTTTTAAATGTTTTCCATGTAAATTTACACAAAAATCAATAAAATTTACATGAAAATCAATGCGATTTCCATGTCCCACGTGGAAAATTAGAACAGAGCTCATGGAATATTTTTACTATAGGGATTGGCTCCTTTAATTTTTTCTTTTAATTTTTGTTTAGTTGGTATAAAATTGAAAATAAAGCTAACCTACAAAATGTTTACAGTTTCTCCCACCCGCACCTCGCAATTCTCACATCGAACGCTTTCAGCGTGCCCGCGATACCTTGGGGAAGATAGTGATACTACTCGCTCCATTGACCTGACGGGGTACGCGTTACATACCACCGTGCAGGTGGAGCAAAGTCTCACTAAAAAGGTTGTATGAATTTCATCCCGCTGAGCTGGAAAGGGTTAAAAAGATCTTCAGAACGTTTTCGATTTTTCGCTCTGCTCTTGAACTTATTTTCCTGGTAATCATTGTCAAGGTATTTTTCGTTTCTTTCGACGGAATATAACGTAATAACGTACAAAAAGCCAAGTAGTGAGTATATATAAAAATGTGTCAATTACTACGAGAACAATAGCAACATTATCCCAATAAATGCTCACATTAGGTGAACGAGAGACGAGTGTTCCGTTTTATTTCCTGCGGCGAAAAAAATAAAAAAAACTATCCTTACAAT
This sequence comes from Trialeurodes vaporariorum, assembly GCA_011764245.1. Taxonomy (NCBI): domain Eukaryota; kingdom Metazoa; phylum Arthropoda; class Insecta; order Hemiptera; family Aleyrodidae; genus Trialeurodes; species Trialeurodes vaporariorum. The sequence goes on from VMOF01000320.1 coordinate 32,506,361, forward strand.
TAATTGCAAAAAAAAAAAAAAAACAAAAACAAAAAAAACAAAAACAAAAACAAAACAAAACAAAACGAAAGAAAAAGCCAATAAATAAACCGGGCACACACTTTAAATTGTGGAAATTGCATGTAATCAATGTTAATTTGCACAGAACAAATATTTTTGATTTAGCAATATAAATTGCGAAGCTAGCAATACTCATTGCGAAGCTAGCAATATCTATGCGGGCTGGAATTAATTTTTTATGAATCAAAATATTTGCAATAGGTACAACGTAATTTATTTCCGATTTTAAAAAATCATACAAAGCGTTTGTTTTTAAGTGTGTGTCCGTTAATTTTATTTAGAATTCACCTCTCAGAGCGCCGTTACACGAATCCTACACAAAATCCGACACGGTCAACGCCACGGAGCAAGATTATGCAAAAGGAGCATCAGGTTGTTCCTTCGGGCATCTAACACGTGTTCGCTTATCAACAAAGTGAATACACATGCAGTATGGAAGTACAGACATAGCACAGTGTAAAGTACACTGTACCGACAAGCAAGTGAAACTTCTATTTAATCGCACCGTGAGTGTATACCTGTATACCTCTATGCCTGTAAGCCAGTATGTTGCTGTATGGTTATAGTATGGGTGGGGGGGGGGGGGGGGGGGGGGGGGGGGGGGGTTCGGCAGATTCGGTGCTATTGGTGTTTGCTGTTGTTGTAGTATGTACTTTGCGCAGTGGTTATCATCGGCGGCTGCGCGCGCGACGCTGAGTAGGCGGGGAGGGGGGTAAATGGAAAACACCTAAATCGGTTTCGCGGTGGCGCGCGGACATGGCACGTAGTAAGAACATAATTTAAACTTAAACCGAAAAAGGGCGGTATTAAGGCCTTCGCTTGTCATGCGTCATGCCCCGTGCCAGAGTTGCGCGTCTTCGCGTCTTTGCGTCTCCGTAGTGCGCGCTAGCCTTATGAGCGGGGACGCGACGTAACGCGAACTGGGAACTCTGAGCGTTATAGGCTCGGGCTTGGCGGGTTCTGCCTGTTAACTGCGCCTGAGCCGTTGAGTTCATGAAACATGAGGCCAGAGATGTTACACTGAGCTCGTCTCACAATGGCGCAGGGAAACGAATCATTCTTCTGATATCTGATCAAGTATTGATAATGGAAACCATTGGCGGATCCAGGAATCAATCTATCATTGGCGCGTTCTCTGGAGAATCTTCAACATTTAGTACCGATTTCTACCACCAGAGTGGTATTGCTCGACTATTGTCAAATTACAGGCCAAGAGTAATTTAAATTTAAGAAATTTGAACAACAGGTACTGAAAATAATCATCGTAAGAATATCAGTCGTTCTCCCTCTTCTCCCGTTGGAACAGGTTTGTTGGAAAAGAACATATTTCAAGAAGTCGCGTGATTTTCGCCCCCTCTTCTTTCCTTTTCTAACACTTGCATTCTTACGGGGGAAAGAGAGAGAAGAATAATTTCCGGGATCCGCTAGTGGTGGAGACTAAACCGTTGTGAGCCCTAGGGAGGTCTAAAGCGACCCCAGAAGGTAGATAGTTTGCTTTTTCGTTGATCGATAAGACTGTTAATGAGTGACGCTATTGGTGGAAAACTGTAAAACTTTGACTGTTACTGTAACAACCATCGTTTAAGAGCCTGATTAAAAAAAAAAAACAAAAACAAAAAAACAAAAGAAAACAGCCATAAATTTCGAAAAACGTATGATATACCATGAAAAAAGGTCTTCAAACATTCAGTAAGCTGTACGTATTACTTATAGTAACGTAAGTCGAAAAATAAGAAAGGAATCTGAGCCTCTCCTGTGAAAAACCATTCGGGGTCTTTACAGCCCCCCCCCCTTGTTGCCATTACCACACGTCGCTCTACCTTACAAGGGTTAAGTATATTATCTCTATCTCCATCTTTGGCGGCGATGAAGTCAAAGTAAATCAAGAGTCATTATTTCTGGGCTGTGCTTTATAGCTAAACTTCAGCTGCTAACGTCTCTGGAGTTATGACTACTGTGCGGTTATATCTCAATTCAGTCATACGCTCATGCAGAGGGACGCACGGACGGCCACCGCGGAACAATGGTCCAAGATCGAAATAAATTGGCCAAAAATCAGTAAAACAAAAGTCATTCAAAACAATAGAATTCGACATCTGAAGCGTAATTTAAAACTTTACATTCTTAGGTTTAAATAACTTGTTGAAAGAGTTTTCTGTGATTAAAATTGGTTTTGAAAGTTGATGAATGATGAATTGGTGAGAAATTTACTTTTTCGGTTTTTGGCCACTTTTTGACGATCTCAGACTATCGTGCGCGGTCTGAGGTCCGACCGACCGACTGTCTGACTGACTGACTGACTGGGACTTGACTGGAGACTCATTTGCATGCCATCGGCGTGCTCAGAGTTTGTCCTCTGCCGCTCGTAATCTACCGTTTACTAAATCGTGGCTTATTACTCATCAAAATTGCATCTGCCCCGCAGCCACAAACACGCCACGCCACGCCGCTTGTGCATCATCCATTCATCTGAAGCATAAACTCTCGCAAAAGACTTCGAGAAGATGGCTCTCAACTTGAGAACGACTTGAACTCAACTTAGCTTGAATTTCTTATGGACACGGGGACTCTTTTAATTATGATTTTTTAAGATGAATCTAAAAGGAATCGTCGCGTTGATTATTGGAAGAAGCAGTAGCGGATTAAGGGGTGGGGGCAAAAGGAAGTCCCCCGTACCAACCAGAAGCCTCAGATTTTGGCTTTTTTTAACAGAAAATAGCCCCAAATCGCTTCTTCCGATTTCCTGAAATTTTCTGAAACTTAGATTATAGAGGTGTAGATGACCGATGTCGCTACGACACCTCTAAAACATAACTGTATATATACTACTATACTGCTAGATAAATAAATAAATCAATAAATTAATAATATATAATAAATAAAAGAAAATAAAAAATAAAAAAAGAAGGAAAATACCCATTGTCAACGTTCAAAATTGCCTATTAAATATTTTTAAAGAATAATTCGTTCGACTTTGCCTCAGTGTAATTTTTTTCCTTTTTTAATGTTGGTTTTTTGGTTTATGTTCACAAATTAGAACGTACAGCCAATAGGATGGGTTTTATGGCGGCAACGAACGGAGAGATGAGACATGGACTCAAGGCGTTCAGATTTTCACCGGATTCTCTGTCGTGGACCCAACCTCAAGGAGTCCAAGCGACAGGTCAGTGAAAATCTGACACTTTTATCGCGAGGGAAAAAATTGCCTGGATTAATCCGAAATTGGGCTGATTTGGAGCCATCGACTCTCGGAAAGTTTTTTCAGCTTTGAGGAGATTCAGTTCAAAATTTGAAAATGGATGTTCACTTACTGTTCTGAAAAATTCTACACCAAAAAAATAGTGCTGAATTTAACTATTTACATAGTTACAAGTATGGATAATCCTTGAAAACTGTTAGATTAACCGTTTGAAATAGGTAGTTGTATTAACACAGTACGCACGTAATTTAACAATTTCAAATCGTAAAACTAACGGTTGAAAAGTTTGATCTATACTTTCAATTATGTAAATAATTGTCATCTTTTTTTTCAGTGGTACGTTTCACCACAGATTTGAAGAATATGTTCCATATTTTGGGCTGAATCTTTCAACTGAAGTTGCGGCAATTTTCCGGTCAATAGATGACTCACTATAATAGAACAAAGTTGGGTTAATGTCAGGGAACTTTTTTATCCGTGAGCCGGGATTCAATTCTGGACTTCTTGACGTAGATCCAGTACTGCTTACCTTTTTTTTCTCTCTTTTATATTAAAAAAAAAAAAAAAAAAAAAAAATCCCATGGCGTCAGCCTTGAGAAGCTCTTCCTTTGGAATAGTATACCGATACGATTTTCCCGCCCTTATGGCGTTTTAAAGGACTTCTAGGACTCCTTACTATTAAGTAAACTCGTTGGTCGAAAAAAAAAATCTGCCTTTCAAATCTCCTTGGTTTTTCCGTTCAAACCCTCGTAGATATATATATGTATGTGGAATCATAATCAGACTTTGATATAAAACTCTATGATGAATTTTATAACATAACAGAGCAATCTATATTTTATGAAATTTAGGGCATAGAACTGCTCGGAGTATTTTTAGGAGGGAAAATAATCAAATCCGTCATTTTTTACGCTTTGAAGCGAACAAAAATTTTGAAATTTAATTGCAAACCATCCATGTATCGCCTAGAAAGAAAACTCAAAAAGTTTCAGCGGACTACACATGGGGAGGGTATCAAACCCTTTTCAAAAAAATATGCATTCATTTATTAGTTCTCTGGGGACTGTGGAACCCGGTTCGGGAAGCTGAAGGTTAGAGAAACAATTTCATTTTCCCTCGTGTGAGAGAATATTTCTTGACATTGATAATGAACGGCGACTGTTTTGACAAAATGTAACGAGCGTAGTAATTTATCTACTCCATAGATCTGTTTTATTTATTTATTAATGTACGATTAAATGTATTGCTAAAGATCACTTGCGGGGATTATAAACATTTAGTAGGAGCGTTTATCGAACTGCACGATTTATTTTATGGGAATGCGTGATGTTTGCAACCTAATAACTCATATTCGATGCGAATTTTTATTTTGCTTTTTTTTTCATTTCGACCAGCCATTCATATTACCGACGAGCGCCGGAATGTCAGAGTTTATTGTATCAATTTTTTCTTTACCCTGTCTCTCTCTGTCTGTCTCTCTCTGTCTGTCTCTCTCTCTCTCTCTCTCTCTCTCTCTCTCTCTCTCTCTCTCTCTCTCTCTCTCTCTCTCCCTCTCTCTCTACCGCGTGGCTCCTTCCATCTTCTGTGTGCACCAGAAACCGCTCGCGCGCATTCATGTGAGCGCAGTCATAATTTACCCTAACGCATACCTGTGATTGGTTAACTGCATTCGTACACGCATGCCATAGCCATACCGCAGCGTGATTTTTCGCCTCTGGTATTTACTTCTTTATCATAGAGCGTAACAGAGGTGAAGGACTGAAATGCCTTTTGCCTTATGGTTTTCGTTGCGCACCGGTGTCTTGCCACCGCAAAAGAAGAAGAAGTAGAAGAAGAAGGAGAAGAAAAAACCTTCACCGCATCAAAGGTGGTATTCCTGTCCAATACCATTTGGACGCAGGGCGCTAATGGCAAATGTGTGTTCGCGGACGGATCATACGCGTTTTCTCTCTCTTTCTCTCTCTCTCTCTCTCTCTCTCCCTCTCTCTCTCCCTCTCTCTCTCCCTCTTTCTCTTTCTCTTTTGCTCTGTCTCTTTTTCACACTGTAGTATTATTGCGGCCGGTGTAGAAAAATATCGAATTCCGAACCGACACCTTGGATTCGATGCTCGACTTTGTTAACTCACTCTCCATTGAATTGGTGATCTCTCGGTGTTCGGTCGATGCCTTGTTTGGTGGTCAACACTCAACAATCGAGGGAAGTGTGCGGTCATAGAGCGCGATATTATAGAGTGCGATATCCATGCCAAAATGACACAACAAGCAGGTGTCCGAAAATAGTAATAGCTTCATTTCTCTCTCTCTCGGTATTCAGATCGTAGAATGTGCCCGATGCCGCAAGACCAGGCGCAGGACTATTACAATGGCCGGGTCCAAGCAAGGAGATCAGGATAACATTCTCTATGTTCTACACTAATGGGGCTATTGCACACTTTTGCTATGAGCGATTTAATAGTCGATTATGGCGTAAAAACCTCAAAAAATAACGATGGTGGCACTAAAAACTTCCAAAATCCACTCCTAAACTCAATAAACGCAGTTATTTGCACGAGCGTAATGGTGGCCGAAGGCACTAACAATGGGAGATTCCTATCTTAATTTCGTCACTCTTTCTATGCTGACAAGGATGATTCACAGAGTAATTAGTCATCAGAGTGATGATCCACATCCGATGAATGGTACCGCAACACCAAGTGACACCGGTGTCAAATGAAAGTAGTCTCTAATTGGTCACATCTTGATGGAGTTTCAGAATTGTTAGATGGGAATCTCCCATTGTTAGTGCCTTCGGCCACCATTACGCTCGTGCAAATAACTGCGTTTATTGAGTTTAGGAGTGGATTTTGGAAGTTTTTAGTGGTGCCATCGTTATTTTTAGAGGTTTTTACGCCATAATCGACTATTAAATCGCTTATAGCAAAAGTGTGCAATAGCCCCATTGTTATGGCAAAATGAAAGGCTTCACAACTGTTTGCCAAAAAAAAAAAAAAAAATCCATTATCTTACTTGTTTTCTTGATTTTAATGAAAGGCAAATGAATCAAAATAATCCTGGTCAGCGTCAGAAAAAAATTGAATCGTATGAAAACAATGAAAATAATGTAAACCAATTGAGAAAGATTTATGAAAACATAAACGAGATCTCACTTAATACCACATTTCAAACTAGCATTAAAATTTCAAAAACAAAACAATTTGTGACAGTACCTACCATACACTGCAAAAATTGCATTTGATGAAATGCAAATTTACCAAAAAATATTGCTCTTATCATCACAAACGACCATTCTATTGAGAGGTAGGTTTCACATATGGATGAATGTTTCCACAATTTTTTAATTATACTATCATAAACAATAAATTTTATACCACAGATAGAAATATTTCCAAATTCGGACAATATTGAAAACCTTACTTCGGTATGACCTCCAGAATCCAAGAAAAGACAAAATAAAGTGTCGATACAAAATATGGGATACTCCTTTCTAAGGTTATAAACAGTGACGTAGCGTTTAATATGGGAAGGTAGCAGCTTCTCCATTTAACACACTTAAAAGATCAAAAAGGAAGGTGTTCACCCAAGACCCAATACGTCAATCTTTTTCATGAGTTTAAATACAGAGAAGGTGCTACGATTTCAAATTACACGCTATGCCACTGGTCATAAATTGAAATTCTTTGAGTTTTGATTAAATTAAAATAAAGTTGAATGACTATTTTCTCCGTAATATAAAAGTCGCGACTTAGATGCAATCAATGTCTTAAGCAGGTATAGGCAAAAATCACTTTTTGAATAACCACGAATAATTAACAAAAATTATTCGCATTATTCTCATGTTATTTCTGTTGGTAAATCAAAGTTTCAACACTATAACCAGTCATTCAGGTTATGACAGATGAGTATGCTAGTAGTGCACTGAGAGAGTTCTTTTATTATTCCAAGGAGTATGTATTTCGTTTATGTTAAAGGAACTGCGCACGGTGAAATATTGACTAAGGGGGAATTTCTTCAATCCAAGGGAAATGCCTGCTGCCACAGGTAAAAGATTCCTCGTTGTGACAGTGATTCTCCTTCATGCAATCAGAACTTTACTTCGCTCAAGGAAAACTGTCACAAGTAAACGTGTTTCCTTATTTTTAAAGAAGTGATTTCTCTCAGTGTGTCAAAACTTTGAGAATAACATGAGAAAAATGCGAATAATTTTAGTTAATTAGGTGAATTTTAGTTAATTCATGGTTATTCAAAAAATGGTTTTTGCCCATCACTGGGCTCTCGACTGATTCTCATCTGAGACCTTTGCCGTCAAAAGTATACCTATATACTTCATAACTTTATACTTTATTTGAAGATACGCGAATGATAAATACCAGAATGAGTGTGAGGGGGAAAAGAGTAGAGGGAATCGGGGAGCGTCGCGCGTCGGCAAGGAGTTGGAAGAGAAGTCTAACGTAAGAAGAATAACGTTAGAAGAAACAAGAAGGAATCAAATTACTGTTCTTTGACCATTTTCCTCGACACCCGGATGTCTCAAACGGGGGCGGGGGAGGCGAATAAAAAAAAAAATAAAAAAAAATCGGAGGGACTAAAAAAATTAACGAACCAAGTCATTACCGGTCTTCTCTTTTAACGACGCAAACATTATTAATATCTACTTGCACTATGTGCTCCGAAAGTTTCTTTCCTTAACGAGAGCCATGCCACAGGCCATAGCATAGGGACAAGAAATGAGCAACTCGTTGTATTTGTCCTGATATACCCGTAATATAAACTTGAAAAGATCCACAAAGCCTAGTAGCGTCATTTGTGTGGGGGGGGGAGCAGGAGGGACATCTGCCCCTCCCAAGGGTTGGCCAAAAGTGAAAAAGATTACCTTTTTTTTTATTATTATTATTTATTATTATTATTATTATTTTTTTTTGGGAGAAGAAAAAAGTTTTGAACTAAAATTTGGCGGTCATTAACGAGTTTTGTTGGAATTTAGGGCCGAAAATATAGGATATGCATGGCTGTAGAGTGTGTAAAATAATATTGATGAGCAAAAAAAAAAAAAAAGTTCATCACAGTTTTGCCCCCCCCCCCCACCCTCAATCCGAATCCGAAATGACGCCCCTGACAAAGCCGCTTTCTAATTGGTTTCATGGGAGGATTTAGCAATTTGGCAATCATGCATTCAATTCCCATTTTAATTTATGAGAAACAATAGATGCTTGGGGGACTCAAAACCCTTCTACTAATAGATTGTTCAACCCAGTTACTGGTCGTGAGAAAATGTGAAAAGCAGGGAAACTTTTACACCCCTGAATTTTCCTACCAAAGGAATTTGTCAGCGCTACCGAAACATTTTTTCTGGTTTTTCTTTACTGAACAAACAAAGTTTAGTTACAACCGAAGCCGCCTTTAAAAATAGCTTCGCAGAGCAAAAGTTCTAGCTCTACCGGAGAAAGTTGCTGCTGTACCGACGCACTAATGCAGTAGAGTAAGAGCCTGTCTTCTTGCGTATGCTTTACCCAAGTAGTACTTCGATACAGCCACACCTTGGTCCTGTAGAGCTAGAGCTTTTGCATGGGGAAGCTATTTTAAAAGGCTGCTTCGGTTGTACCTATAACTTTTGTTTTTCCCGTGTTTGTTTCGACGAACCTTTCTTCGCGAATTTGAGTAACTTTCTGATCACACTGTAGAAAGCACTGAAACTTGTGGAGCCATAACTGCACCGAACAGCTCAGTGCAGAGCACAGGGGCACTGGAAGATCTCTGGAAGGGAGGGAGGGTGGTGGAAGGGGAGGGGGAGGGGGAGACTAGTCACCACTACCACTACCAATTTGTTATTCTCGACAGTCGGTTTACACCGTTCATTACCGCTAATTACGTTTGAGTTGGCGTTGCGTTTACGTTTGCGTTTGCGTTTACTTGCTTCCGCGCAAAAAAAAAAAAAAAAAAAAAAAGGAGAGAGGACAGATTGAAGAGGAGGAAAGAAAATAGCAACTCTTTTGTGTTTGCCCGTTTGGCGCATGCGCGTTGGGCACGCTACGTATATGACTGCGCGCGTGTAAAATGCGCATCTCATTTGGAGTGCGCAGCAAAAGAGAGATGCCGATGCCGGTCAGAGCGCATTGCCATCGCACAGTAAAGTGGTATATGACTTTTTTTTTGCAATGAAAGGCTCAAAATTTTTTTTGTATATGGTTTCCTTCTTTATCAAACTTCTTGCGAAAGATTGATAGGAAAACATAGATACCGTCACAGTTAAATGCACGGAAAAAATATTATGTTAAAAACGCAAAAAACAAAAATCGCTACGAACTGGTAATCCGCTTAATATTGCAGGTATTGCAGTTTGTAAAATGCTAATTTAGCAAACTTTGTTAACGTTGCAATAAATATTGCTAGTGTAGCAAAAGATATTGGCTAAGGTTTAGCAAAATACATTGTTAGTGTAGCAAAAAATGTTGCTACACTGACAAAAAAAAGTTGATATTAAAACAAAAACTATTTCTAAATCAGCAATCTTTTTCGTTCAATTTGTGTTTTTTTTTTTTTTTTTTAATACAATTTTTTCAATGAAAAGTGTATCCCCGTTTTTTTTTTTTTTTTTTTTTTTTTTTTTGCAATTTTAACATTCATATTTTTTCAGGGTGCACTCATCGTTGTCCATCTGGAGTATTGGCGTAAGTCGAGTTTTGCAACTTTTCAGGTTTTCAGGAAAACAAAAAGAGGCTCTTGCAAACTTTTGCTATAAGCAAATATAAGTATAGTCAGATCTGATGCAAAGACAAGCAAAAATCACGAAAATCACAAAGAAAGTCTAAAATTCGGTAATAAACTCACAAAACTGCTATAACGACAAGATCGCAATGGCGGTTCGACGCAGGTATCATGGGAGATTCAGATTCCTGTCTATTATGTCACTTTCTCTTCGGAAACACAGAGATACGTCTCAATTTAGATAGAAATCTCCCACGATACCTGCGTCTCTCCGCCATTAAGGCAGATTCTGAGAGTAAATTTCGTGATTTTTTGTGTACTCATCGTCATTTTTACAGGTTTTTATGCAAGAATCAACTCTTCAATCCCGTATAGCAAAAGTTTGCAAGAGCCCCATTGACCGACTCCTTGGCTTTATTGACTGACTACACGTCTTCCCTTATAACTTGAGAATTATTGAGAATTTGGTAGATTTGACGTTACAGATCGCAAGGGCGTAATTTTTTACACACAGGAATTGATGTTAGAGTAAATTTCTCGAGTTTCCGACTTCCGCCTATACGTCAACTGCACGACGTCGTGACCTAGGCAAAAAAAAAGTTAACAAAAAGAATCAATTATTTTTGTCCTGACAAAAACGGAAAATATTTCACTGTGAGTCGTCATCTCGTCTACTATTACATCTCCAAACAAACGCACTCAAAGGTATTTTCCTTCACGCGCGGACCTGACGAATGAATGAACGCACGAATGAATGGGAAGAAAAAAAAAAAAAAAAAGAGATGTGAATCGACTTTGCCGCCGCCAGTGAAAGTACAATAAAGTCCTCCTCGAGTCTTGAGGACAATTAAAAGCTGAATGCCTCTGCGAAGAGTGCATCTTACATCTTTGCAACGTTGCTTGGTGTAAAAAACAAAATTCGCCTCTTTTTCATCAACCCCCAATGCACACTAGGCGAATTGTTATGGCTGCGGTCCGACAACGATGGCTGACTGACCGTTGCATTCGGTGCAATCAAACGTTTGTTTCAGGTCTTTCTCTTGAATCTCTCGTTACTTTTTATGAATTTCTCTTTAAAACTGAATTTATAATGAGCTACACTGTTGCAAATCGGTCAAAAAATCCGGAGTAAACATCGGAGCGAACGTGAAAATGAGGCTACTTTTTACCAGGGCTGCCGTTTTGCGTATAATCAATGCTATTTTTCTATTCACCGATGATTCCACCGGTTGAGAAAAGATTACACAGTTCAGTTCAGTGTATGTCTGTAATGCACGAAAATACTCTGATCTGTAATCTTTCCTTAATCGGTGGAAACTCCGTTGATTAATTAAAATATCCGCAAGTTTTATAAAGTCATCGACGACTCCACCGGTTGAGAAAAGATTACAGATGCGAGTATTTTAGTTTATTACAGTCATGCACTGAACTGAACTGTGTAATCTTTTCTCAACCGGTGGAATCATCGGTGAAATGAAAAATAGCATTGATTATACGCAAAACGGCAGCCCTGGAGTCTCTTGCGTAGTAAAATTAGGTAGTAGCGGAAGCGAAGAGCGGAAAATACTATCAAGGAAGGTGTGTACGCCTCCTCGGTGGAGTATCGTCATTTTTTAACTCTGGAGAAGTGAAAATTATGATTATCTCTATCCTCCTTTGTGCATCATTTTCTACTCCGAAAACTATAGGTGCATTACATATAGCGGGAGAAATCATGGCTTTTATATGACCGGAGTCGGAGTGAACATTTCTAACTGTGCAAAATCAGTGATCAAGTCCCCTTATGTCTGAAAAATTCTACGACGTTTATCATTTTTGACGAAATCACCCCTAATTTAATGATCCTCCACCTGATACTTTCAGTAAACCTTGAAAAAAATCTCTCAAATGGAACTTAATAAATTGCCCGATTTAGAAGAGGATTAAAGGACTTCGACGATCCCTTGGTGAGTGTTACTGTCAAAGCGTATTTCTCGCATAGGTAATCATAAATCTTTGTTTAGTTATTTGTTACTTTATTCACTATTAAATATTTACATTTGTATCTATACTAATATATCCATTTGTTTTACTTTGTTTCAGGTGAGTTGTGTTTCTCTGAAACTTCCAAAAGTAGTGTCACTTCAAAGATTAGTAAGTTTTTAAAGCTCAAGCTTTTATTCGATCGAGTATTTATTTCAAAAATCCTACAAAAATGGTATAGGTTTTTGGTGCCTTGCCGATTTTATGTAGGTATATTAATTGGTTATAAGACCTAAAATCATGTGCTGTACGCTTCTAAATAACTTCATTACGATGCTTTAAGGTCTGGGAGCGAAAAAATTGCCAAAACTTATAGTAAAAGTCATTCAAAGTAACCGTTATTCACCTTTAAAGCTTAATTTAAAAACTTCCCAGTAACATTTTTAGGTTGAAATTACTTGATGTAAGAGTTTTGGCTCCGTGATTAAAAATGTTCTTGAAAGTTTTTGTCTCGTAGCGTGCCATTCGGTAACGTTGCATACCATCCATTTAAACCCATGAAAGAGATCGAACTTTTGGTTGTTCGGTGAACACCTTCACATTCGACCTTTTACATAGGTTTAAATGGGCACTGTACAACGTTGCCAAATGACACGCTATACGCCAATGTTCATATAAATAAAAAATTATAATGAGCTGTTTACTTTTGATTTTTGGCTACAGTTTGACCTTCTCAGACCATAGTGCACTAATGGGAAGGAAGAGGGTAACGCGCATAGGCGGATACAGGGATTTGTCTTTCTCTCTCTCTCTCTCTCTCTCTCTCTCTCTCTCTCTCTCTCTCTCTCTCTCTCTCTCTCTCTCTCTCTCTCTCTCTCTCTTCCCTCCCATTTGAACGCAGGTGCTGGAAGAGGACAACAAAGGAGGCCATAACGTAACTTCAGCCCCTATCTGTGTCCTTTTCTAACGCATGCATTTAAATGGGAGGAGAGAGAGAGAGGGAGAGAGAGCGAGGGAGGGAGAGAGAGCGAGAGAGGGAGAGGGAGAGAGAGGGAGAGAGAGAGAGAGAAAGAGAGAGAGAGAGAGAGAGAGAGAGAGAGAGAGAGAAGAGAGAGAGAGAGAGAGAGAGAGAGAGAGAGAGAGAGAGAGAGAGAGATATTCCTGTATCCGCCTATGGTAACGCGAAATTGAAAATAACAGCGTAAATAAAGTGAATATGGAATATGGACAGGAGTGAAGGAAAAACCTGGGAAATAACGCTGAAAATATAGATTAGAATTCAATTCCGCGTCGTCGCACAGTGGAGCGAGTCAGTGCGAGAGGCCCAGACATGGAGTAGCGAGTTTAAATGCGTGTATCTTTGTTAATATGCAACGTATACGTTTAAAAGTGGCTTCTTTGATTTTATCGTTAACTTGTCTACCAATCACTTATTATAGTTTGTTTTATGACTGTAAATAATGCAAAATTGTATTTTTAATATTATATTCCATGTTCCATTGACTTAGATCCACTGTGCGTCGAGATGGTAGAGGGCGCGCTCGCGAAGGTAAGAAAGGGAAGAATCGCGGGGGATCATGAAAATCATCGCGGTGCAATATGCATTATGGTTGGCGAGCGAGCGAAGTGGACGGCTTTATTTCAAAAAAGAACCAATTGCTGTATTGATTTCCGCGTGCACTTGGTTCTTTTCTGCATGAAAGCGTCCAATTATAATGCACCCGAGGAGGAGGAGAATGAGAAGTTAGACGAGGATAATGATAATGGTTGACAGCGGCACGGTGGCGCTGCTCCTCGGCGCACAAAGGAACAAATGACGAGTTATGACGAGCAGTGGTTGGTGCTGATAAGATGTGTCAACGTTGCTATTCGTTCTTTTGAACCCGTAAAAAAGGTCCAATGCAGCTCTCAAGGTGATTCTTCGGCGTTCAAGGCCTATTTCTGCCACCAGATCGAGAGCTATAGATACCGTTCGATTAATGTCAAATTATTGTCCAAAAGTAGGTAATGTATGTTTGGGAAAACGGAGTGTCAGTTACTAGATAGTCATCTGAAGAACGTCTCTGCAAAATATCTCGTTAATAATTTCAAAAATGAGGATGAAAGTCCCAAAAAATGGAATATCGCAAATCGATTCTTGTATCGAAATGCGATCTTTCATTTTTTGGTACTTTCAGCCTTATTTTTTAAGATATTGACGAGATGTTTTGCAGCGACGTTCCTCAGATGATTATCACTAGTAACTGACAGCCCGTTTTCTTAAATATCACTTGCTTTCGGCCTGTAATTTGACATTAATTGCATGGTAGCGGTTGCGCTCTGGTGGCAGAAATCGGCTCTAAACGCTGAAGTATCACCTTGAAACTAGTGAAATTTTGAATAATATAGCCATAAATTTGTATTTTGAGTCAAAAATCTTTCATCGTTGGAGAATTACTAGCATAATTTTGCTGAAAATTAGTTCTTCGTCCTCCCCTTCTCGAGTATTGCTTTGCTTACCTTCAAAGGTGGATCCAGCAATCTGGCAGCTGTGATATATTCCCATTTGCATGCATGAGAAACAGTCGATGATTAAAAGCGCCACCTCAAGAATCGATTGTTTCTCAAACGTTCAAATGGTTTGAAATCATAGTTACCAAATGGGGCTGCTGCACTTTTTAGCTAAAAGCGATTTAATAGCTTCGATTCAGGTGTAAAAACCTCCAAAAATAACGATTGTAGCAATAAAAACTTCCGAAATCTACTCCTGAACTCGATAAACGCTTTTATTTGCGCGAGTGTAATAGTGGCTGAGGGTAGTAACAATCGGAGATTCCGATCTAACAATACTGTAACTCCATCAAGAAGTGACCAATAAGAGACGACTTTTATTTGACACCGGAGTCACTAGGTGTTGCGGTACCATTCATCGGATGTGGATCATCACTCTGATGACTAAATACTCTGTGAAACATCCTTGTCAGCATAGAAAGAGTGACGAAATTAAGATAGGAATCTCCCATTGTTGCTGCCCTCAGCCACCATTACGTCCTCGTACATAAAAGCGTTTATTGAGTTTAAGAGTGGATTTCGGAAGTTTTTAGTGCTGCCATTGTTATTTTTCGAGGTTTTTACACCAGAATCGACTGTTAAATCGCTTATAGCAAAAGTGTGCAACAGCCCCATTGCTGAATCCAACCATGCTCACCTTCATCATTCTACCGATAAATTGGTTCTGTTTTACGAAACTTCTCTGAGGACCGATGACTTCGAAAGAGAATATCATATACGGCAACCAATGGACTCGCGACGGAGAACATCAATTTAGATACTCTCACGAGTTCGCGAAGGAAAACGCAGCGATTTCGCTCGGAGGCCTCATCGGAGAGTTTACGAAGTCGTATAACTGTGCAATCTACATAGTAAACGCACTTGTAAATCACAGGGCCTGCATATAAAGGTTATTAATAACTTGAGAATATTGCTGACCTTTTTAGCTTTTTAAGTTTCACTTTCTCGGATAGCTATAGAGCCGAGCCCTTGGACAGCGGGACTGATGATTTTTTTTTCTTTTAAAGTCTCCTATCTCCCACATCTCTTCCTCAGAGTGTCACACACATACACATTCACACTCACACACATGAATTTTTCTCTCTCTTTTTCTGTTCATTTGACTGCATGTGTTAGAAAAGGTCAGAAACAGGGGCTGAAGTCACGTGACAGCCCCTCCCTCTATCCTTTTCTAACACATGCGTTCAAATGGGAAAAGAGAGAGAAAGAGAAATTCATAGCTACGGCTTTGCAGTTTGCACACACTTATTTTTGCATATACGGACCCTCGCGCACTTACATGTAACTAGTTTCAAAAGTATTCGTAAATCATTTCGCGTGAAGTTGAAAGCACGGACGTTTTGTGTTTCACAAACGGATCAAGGATTTGTTCTTTCTCTCTTTTGGCCCGTTTGAACGCATATGTTAGCATAGGATATCGAGAGCAGGGTAGTCACGCGAATGTCGCCCCTGCCGCCTGCCTCTGTTTTTACTCTGAGGAAAATTTTCCTGTTACATTAACCGGCATTCCATCCAAGAAAGTATACTAAATAGAATTTTCCTTGTGCATGGTAACCAAAGTTCCAATTTTATTATATGGACTGGAATTCCAGATACCTATCGCACAGACGATTTTGTTCAATGCTTTTTAATAGGTTGGGTTTTTTGAAATTTCGGAAAAAAGTTTGATTGAAAAAAAAAAAAAAAAAAAAAAAAAAGATTTTGTATCGTTTGGTTTTTTTTTTTTTTTTTTTTTAAATTTCACGAAAAACTTAGATTAAAAATAAAATAAAAAAATCCTGTTTCCTTATAAAAAGAAAAGACCTCTTTCACTTCATTTTTCTTTCCGACATCACTGATACCAAAGAGATCCATTGATTACACACTGAAAAAAAAAGAAGAAAAAAATGTTTCGAAAATTTTACTATTTAAAGTGTTGAACGCAAAATGATTTTCTTATTTTGACAAAACGGAATGCTCAATCAACAAAACATTATTCTCAAACTGACAACACAAATTCTTAAATCAACGAACTCTTTGTGAATTTTACGCAGTCGTTTGTGGACTTAACAACCTATTTTGTCAGATTAACGATAGCATTTTGTTGGTTCCGCATTCCGTTCTGTAAAAACAATTAAACCTTCTACCTTCTGTAGTCACGAATTTTATTCTTAGATAATTGTTAAAGCAACAGTTTTTTAGTGCTCTACTTTTACCAAACGGGATTTGCCATAGTCTTCTACGATTTTATGATATTCATGGCAATAAATTCGTGAATGACGCGTATAGTATAGATGTTTAGATCTTCCCTTACTACTATACCACGTGCGTTTTACCACGATTCATAAAAATTATCGGGTACACCTTGAAAGCGAGCTTATTACTACTATTGATGAGCGGACATTTAAGTAATGATAGAGAACGAGCTCGTAATGACAAAGACATGGAACATAGATGCCAGATTTTGGCTTTTCCTATTTAACTCATGGTAAATGAAGCTAATTTTATCATACAATTTGACAACTAAGACTTGGAAGCTCCCAAACTCGTGGCCACGAGTTTCCTACTCGTATACTAAATAGGACTCGAAGCGCCGAAAGCTACAAATAGATCTTCCATGGTTGCCGGTTTGACATAGTCACATAGATTTATTCTGTTGACTAGAATCATTTGGATCCATCAGGAACTTATCCTTCTCTCTCTTTTCCCATTAGAGCACGTGTGTTAGGAAAAGACAGATTACGGGCAGTCACGTGATTTTTGCTCTCATCTTCTATCCTTCTCTAAATCATTCGTTCAAATGGTCGGAAAGAAAGAGAAGGAAAATTTCTTAGATCCGCCAATGGCTTGAACAAATCAAAGCGTAAACAAGAGTCGCAATAGAACTGTTTTATTGTACATCGATATACCGTATCGATTGTCGTTCGCGGACCTCTGGTTTGAAACAAACTGCGGTTCAATGTAATGTCCCCATAAGCGCATTTATGAACGGAAATTTTGGCTGTCAACCCTAGAAATCAATGCGACCTTTTTGCAATGTTATGAATTCTGTAGGTCCTTAAAAGCTCAAAGGGAGCATTTTCGAACACATGTTTATTGAAAAAAGTCTTACTTTGACCTCTAAAATAAGTGCACTGATAGAAATCACTTCTTTAAAATCAAGGAAACACGTTTAATGGAGACAGTTTTCCTTGGGCGAAGTAAAGTTCTCTTGCATGAAGGAGAATCACTGTCACAAGAAGGAATCTTTCACTTGTATTAGGAGTAATTTTCTTTGGGTTGAAGGAATTTCCCCCTTAGTCAATATTTCACTGTGCAGTTTCTTTCACACAAACGCAAATACACCTTGAATTAAAAAAATAATTCTCTCAGTGTGGTTACAAGGACGACGTATATTTCTGCTACACCCTATATAAATATTATATTGCGACTCTTGTTTACTCTTCAGTATGTATTTGTAATTTCAATTCTCCTGCATTCACTCCAAATCTGAGTTGTGAGATGAGATTTGGCAACTGCGCTTCGCGTTTGTATTTACCTCCAATTCCTCCGCGCGGTTTGCCATTGAATGCTGCTGCATAGTTTACCGTGGAAAAATGATCATAGGTTTATCAGCCGTCTAAATACACACTTAAGAGCTACAAACCGTTTCGTTTATTCATGCGCGAATAAATTATTATTTGTATTTCAATTATTATTTGTCTGCTCAATATACAAATGGCATTAATAAGCTCATTCTTCATTGTGATTTAGTTATTGTTTCTCGCTTACTCT
Source organism: Trialeurodes vaporariorum (assembly GCA_011764245.1). Taxonomy (NCBI): domain Eukaryota; kingdom Metazoa; phylum Arthropoda; class Insecta; order Hemiptera; family Aleyrodidae; genus Trialeurodes; species Trialeurodes vaporariorum. Next base: position 32,524,587 of record VMOF01000320.1, read on the forward strand.
AGCTCACACACATCCCCCCTCTCTCTCACTCTCTCTTGAGCACGGCCGCACTATGGTCAGAGATCGAAAAAAAAGTGGCCAAAAATCACCGAAAAAAAATTCATAAAAAATCATCGGTTTAGACCTTTTAAACGTGCGATGTAAAACTTTCCAGTGGCATTATTAGGTCTTAATTACTTGTTGAAAGTGTTCTTTGTGATTAAAATTGATCTTTAAAGCTTTCATGAATGGTAACTTTATGAATAAGTCACTTTTCTTATTTGTTGCCGCTTTTTTGACGATTTAAGCCCGTAGTGCTCCGGGACGCCGGACGCTCCCAAGTTTGACCTGTGGCCCGATGGAGTTTAACTGCTTCTTGTTTGTATACTCGCGCCCTATACGCGCGTGTTTATATGGGCTGATTGAGGGGGATTGTCGGAGGAGGGAGGGGGTTCTACGGACCCGATTTATGGCCCCGATCGGCATTTAATCACTTTAGGTTTGATTCTCTCATGTGTTAACTTTCGATCTGAGAGAGACCCCTTTTTCGGCCAAAATGCGAGGCAGTGGTGAAGCTTGCAATCGTTGCATTTGGACCATATTTAAACCCATGAAAACTATCGAACTAACAGAAATCGCCGATGACCATCGAATTCGACCTTTCTTATGAGTTTAAATGGGTAAAATACCACGTTGCTATGCTGCTAGCTCGCTTCGGCACTGGTTTCTCACGCTGTTCGGATCTCGGTAGTCGCACCACGGCCAAAAGAAAATACACCAACTCGATATGTAGCGAAGCTCGTCACACGAATTCGATTGATCGCATTCGATCATCCATCAATCGTCAAACCTATCGAAGCAATCAAATTTCGCGAGGTTTTTTTCCTGCTTCTAGAAACTTATATTCGAACAACACTTTCACAGATGCGCCACCACGGCCGCGGTATCGGCGCTAAGACGCATCATGCCTTACAGTGGGCAGACAAAACAGATTTAGAGGCCAAAAGTCAAATGAAAATTTACGGCCTAAAAGCGTCACTGACACTTCTCACATCTTTAAAATAAAAAAAAAATAAAAAAACAAAAAACAAAAAACAAAAAACAAGGAAACACGTTTACTTGTGACAGTTTTCCTTGCGCGAAGTAAAGCTCTGTTGCATGAAGGAGAATAACTGTCACAACAAGGAATTTTTTACTTGTAGCAGCAGACATTTCCCTTGGGTTAAAGGAATTTCCCCTAGTCAATATTTTACTGTGCAGCTTCTGTAACACTACACTGAAAAAAAAAATTGTGTAAAATTAACCATGAAATAGTAAAAAACCGTAAATTCTACTATTTTTTTGTTTTAATTTACATCGACCGGTGTAAATTCAAACAAAAGAAAAGAGTATAATGTACTATTTCCCTAAGGTTGTGCCGGTTTTTTACTATTTCATGGACGATTCATTTGCTTATAGCAAAAGTTAGCTAGAGCCCCATGACCAATGCTCCTGGGACCAATAAAATAACGTTCAGTACCGACGGTCCTGCTCCTAGACGATTGGTGAGAACGTTCGACCGCATTTGAAACCACACGTAAACGCTCACCATCCAACGTCTTTCGGGGACTGTCTGTACCGAACGTTTATTGGTCCCTTATTATCTCGTGCAGGTTTTGTTGACTCCGACGTTTGGTGTCCTCCGAAAACTTCGTCTTCACCGAAGACACCAAAAACATTTTCAAAAACAAAACACGCTTAAAATATTTCAAGCTCAGCGCGGACATCCGTGGAAACGGTAACTGTGCGTCGCCACGCTTTAGCGGCGCAGAATCGTCTCCGACGCGACGTCGGTGTTGAGCATCAAGATAATCTGCGGAGTGGTGGATGGTTGGATTGTTGGATGGTTGGATGGCGAAAGACCGACCGCGAGACCGCGCGAGGTCCAAACGCACGCAGGAGCCCCGGAATGATCGGGGGACAGTGCGGATTGCGCAGGTTGTGGTTGTCGTGTTCTCGGGCGAGAGAGGAAGAAAACCGAAAGTTCTTCTCGCGACGACCGACGACTAGGACTCGATTCCAGCTTGAGCTTTAATGAAAGTTCCCTCTCCCGAGGTTTCAAAGCCGTGTACTGTCTGTGTGTGTCTATGTGTTTGTGTGTGTTTGTGTGCAAGACTGCGAAATGCATCAAGCCACCAAGCACCGAAGCACCTTAGCTCTCCCAGACCAACTCTCGACTCTATTCCGCAGCTTCTCTCCTCTCCTCTCTCGGTCTCTTCACTCGACACAAAGACAGATTCGACGAAGATAGATGCGAATTTCTTCTCACCACGAATAAAGCACGGCAAGTTATTTTCTTTAATCTGCACAGATAAAGTATATAGGAGAATTGTAGTGGAAGGAGGGGGCTTGGTGTGGGGGGCAAGGGGAGGGAGCCTTCGTAAGGCAGGGGCAGGGCACACTGGGATAAGCTTGACCGATTCTTTGGATTTGGTTTATGCGAAACTATGTTTCGCGGTCCTTTCAAAATGGAATTCTTGCAAGGTTTTGCTCTGTAGGCTAATGAACGATGTCGATATAACGAGCTATAGCGATAGAGAGGATTTGTGGGGCGTGCTATTGACATTTCACGGAGGTAACCACGATAGAAATCTCTTATGGACATTTTCACAAAGGCTCGGTTTGTTTGCCTCACTTTTTTTAACCTTTAAATTCTTAGAAAAAAATTGTGACAAATACGCATTTGAAATTGGTTATAACCAAGAGTTAATAATTGGTTATAAGTGCGGGTGTTTTAGAGTGGCTATCTGGACACAGAAATCGGTATAATTGGTTCTTCTGGAAGGATTTACACGACGAAGAAACTGGCACATATGACTGAAACAAGCCAAATTTTCTCACCTGGATAGTTGTATTGAATTTGTGTGTCCAGATAGCCACTCTAAAACACTTGCAATTTTGTTTATAACCAATTTTAAATGTATTTGTCACAGTTTTTTTTTCTTCTTTTTTTCTTTTTTTAATTTAAAGGTTAAAAAACTGTGGCAAACAAACCAACAGAGTTGGGCAAAAAATTATTAGGAAATTATTTGGTGAGTCAGGCAACGACGCGAGTCAATCGAATTAATCTACGAATAATTCTACAATAAAATTGACCTATACCTTCCGTGTGTTTTCCTTTCCTCAGCTCAGGTAGTAAACCTAGTTTTCAGTGTTGCCGGAGTCATTTCATTATCTCTCATTAGTTGTTTGCCCAACTCTGCAAACCAAGCCTGTGTGAATTTGTCCATAAGAGATTTCCATCTTTTTTTCTTCTTTTTTTTTTGTTAATCCCAACTTTTTAGTTACTTATAAAAACTTTCAAGTTGGTTTAAAGGCAGGAGAGACTGCGTATAAGTGTGTCGATCTCCGCCAGCGTATTAAAGAGGGGGGGGGGGGTTCCTTAAGATTAAAATTGTGTGAGAAAGTGTTCGCAGGAAATTCCATCCAGTTTGTTCTTTTTCTTATTGTCCTTGTGAGTCCGAAATTCCTTTTGGTCTGAACCACCGTGCGAGTTGGTATGCAGTGTTGCCAGATTGGGGTGAAAAAGCCGTACATTTTACATTGATTTAAATGGGGACGATATGGCTTTTTGCCCTCGATCTGGCAACACTGTTGGTATGGGAGGAAGAAGCAAAGCCTCTTTTACCGGTAAAACTTGCACTTGGGTCGCGCTCGCTGGATCGCTCGGCTGCACAGTACAATCGCCCGGTGCAACGCGCGCCGGCGCCGCGACGCGTTTAGTTTTAAGGTCAGTTTCAGAGACCTTCGCGCTTCGCCCGGCGTGTACCGGTTTTCTCTATAGAAATGGAGTGTAAATAGACATCCATCGATACTAGCTTCTTTCAAAGAAATGTCGTCTTTTTGTCACAATTTTAATCCACCTTTTTCCCCTCGAAGGCAGAATGATGATGTACAGCGCGCTTGAAGAAACAATAGACTGTTGAAGTGACGAGCGGGAGGTTTAAAATCCAGGAATCTGATTGGCTTAGATGGTGTTTTTAATGGGGCTCTTGCAAACTTTTGCTACAGGGGATTGAAGAGTTGATTCTAGCATAAAAACCTGTAAAAATGACGATGAGTACAGTAAAAAATCAAAAAATTCACTCTTAGAATCGGGCTTAATGGTGGAGTTACGCAGGTATCGTGGGAGATTCTTATCTAATTTGAGACATATCTCTTGGTTTCGGCCGTAGAGAAAGTGACAAATTAGACAGGGGTCTCCCGTGATACGCGTGTACACTGGGCGTCACGTGCATTATGGCAACGCTGCATGCTGTCCATTTTAACGAGTAAAAAAGGTCGAACTATAGGAGGTGTACAGTGCACTCGCTAGAATCGATACTTTTCATGGATTTAAATGAGAAAATTGCAATGTTGCCATACTTCAAGCGACGCCACTGCGTGTGTAGCTCCGCCATCACGGCCTTTCCGTTATAGTTGTTTTATTTCTGAGTGTATCATACTGAATTTTTAGACATTTTTAGTGTGATTTTAGTGATTCTCCCTGCAGAAGAATAAGAATTAGAATAATTTGAAACAACGAGTGTTTCTAGTAAATTAGCTCATGGAACTTTTGAGGTAGCTTATTTCCATGGATTCTTATCACTATCTATAATCACGAGCATCGGTGGCGTGGTTTAGAAGCGCATTTCTCAAAAAGCGTTAGAAAATTCCCACTAGCAGAGAATTGAGTTCAAACTAATAATGAGATAATGGTAATAGCGCATTAGCGCCAAAAAGGGGATGGCATTTGAATCAGATTCGATGAGAAGGTATATAGTTATCGTTCCGCAGATCTGATCTGATTTGCAAAACGACGGCTGATCAAAATGCAGTCCCGAGGAGCTATCGAACTAAACGCTGTAAAATGACTCAGAGTCGAAGGAGTAAAGCGACGCTCCGTGGGATCAAAAATTAAAATTTTAGGATATCGGACTGTTAAGAATAAATAAATAAATAAGAAAACCAAAAAACAAAACAAAAAAACAAACAGAAAACATTGGTACCTGTTAAATTATTGGGGGAAAAATCACAAAAACTTTTCGTTAATGAGCTATATGTTGTAGTTTTCGTTTCCGCTTGTTTTTTGTTTTGTTTTTTGTTTTTGTTTTTGTTTTGTTTTTTTGTTTTTTTTTTACGCTGTAAAAGAACTAGAAAATAATCAGTGACATTCACAAATAAGGTTTTATTTTAAAAATGGAATAGTGAAGCGAGTTAATGAGACATTGATATAAATATACTTATACCTTTTAAAAATACCAACTTTTGGGGAAAGATATTTTAGTAATTGCTAGTTTTTAGCAAGAAATAAAACATATATAAAAACATGTATAAAACATATTGATAATTTAGCGAAAAATGTTGCTATTGTAGGATAACATGTTGGTAAATTAGCAAGACATATTGCCAATGAAGCAAAACCAACGCAGCTAAATCACTGATATTGTTATTCTAATTTAACAAATTATATAGTGAATCCCCGCTCTACAGTATTTGCTGCAATTTTGACTATTATTTTTCTTCAGTGCAACATACTTACTCGACACGTTTGGGAACTTCTGTGCGCCGCACCGACGTGATACGTCATGGTAGCTCTGATTTCTGAACGTGAACTTTATCATAATTACGAACACATGAGCGCAGATTTAAAACACTATCAATCAAATATTCAATCAAATCCGCCATCGGTAGGGAATACGGGGACCGACGCGATGGACGGGGCCGGGCCCCCGAAGCATTTGCCAACTACACTGATAGAGCGCTCCAACTCTATGCGTTTGTTGTTCTTTTTTTATGATCATTAGCGTTTGAATTGTTTCATAATTCTACATTCAAATTGGATCTGTCCCTATGTTTGTTCAACCTCATTTTTTTCTTATTTTATTTTCCCACCCTGACTTTTGCTCTAGATGAATGTTATTAATTCGCATTCCGCGTGATCTCGATTCTCAACTTATCAGTGCTGCCGTTCGTGTTTATTTAGTGGCATTTTTTCAATTCACCGATGATTTCACCGATTAAGAAAAGGTTACATAGTTCGACTCAGTTTATGACAGTAATTCTGGAAAATACTCTGATCTGTAATCTTTTCTCAATCAATACAATCGCCGATAAATTATTAAAACGTCCGCAAGTTTTTTAAAGTCATCGACGACTCCACTGGTTGGGAAAAGATTACAGATGCGAGTATTTTCGCACATTGCAGTCAAACGCCAAACTGAACTATGTTATCTTTTGTCAACCGGTGAAGTCATTGATGAATTGAAAAATGTCATCAAATATACACGAAACGGCAGCTCTGAAAGGCGGGATCGGGAATATAATCGGCTCGGTGGCAGTGGCGGCTCGTGCAATTTGGCAACAATGTTTTCACTCCGTTTGATTATATGTAAAACAATCGATTCGATTGTGAAGCAGCACTTCACCAGCATTCAATTGTTTTACATTAAGTCAAATGGAGGGAAAACAGTGTTGGCAAATTGCTCGAGCCGCCAGTGCTCAGAGGCAGTATTCCTCCCGTCCTCGAGATATAGGCTGTGCAAAGGATAGTAAAAATTTATCATCTCCTTATGTGTTTGCAAAGGCAATAGGTCATGATCGTTTATCAAGGAACAGCGGATTCCAGTTGATGACGATGCTGTCACACTTTGGTCTGAGATTAAAGAAAAAGAGGCAAACAAATCAGTAAAAATAAATTGTATACACCCCACGAACACTTAATTACAACAAACTGAATCTGGGGGAGTCCCCCAGACCCCCTTGTATTTTCTGGAGGAAACCCCCGGACCCCCTTTAATATTCTGAAGAAGACCCCCTAAATTACCTCACCGCAGCTGTAGCGGCTCATGCAATGTGACAACAATGAATTCCTACCATTTAAACCTATGGATAATGATCGATTCTTTGTTAAGACAAGTAAACATCAAAAACTAGGTACATAATGTGTCCGTGACATTCATCATCCATTAGTGTTAATTTTACTAATTTTCAGTGTTTTAGAATAATTCGACCTATAAATTAAAAACTGCCCATTGTCCCAATGGGCAGTTCAATCATCTTATGGTACCCTTCGTACCAAACATTTTTATTCCTTTTCGCCTTAATTATAGTAATATGAATTAATTCTTTGAAGATTTCATTTATTGTAAACTTTTTCTTCGGGCTGGGGAGCTGTCGTGCCCCAGTTCCACCTTGTAGTTTCAAATATAAAAAAAAAAAAAAAAAAAAAAAAAAAAAAAGAATAATTCTACGCCTTTAATTTCACTGTCGCTATTCTATAAATTTTGAGACTCTGATTTCAAAAATGCTATTAGTTTTCATTAAATTGGCCTAGATTTTACGTAGATTCGAAATTACGTCTTCTTAGCAAAAAATTCGAAATTCTGGAAAAAGTATGAGTTTTGAGTAAAAACTAAGGCCGAATTTGAAATTAGTGGGTCAAAACAAGTGGGAAAACTTGCGAGAGGGGTGAGAAAGAGGTATGTTATGATGAGAAAAACCTGGTTTAACGTTCATAACAGGCGGACACACTATGTCGTCAAGGCGTAAAAATCTGGTGAGACACTGTGCCTCACCTAGAATCGACATTTTTGCATAGAATAAATGGTAGAATATCATTCGTCATCCCATTCAAACTACCCAAAAAATCCGGAAGTTTGGTGATTGACGAATGACGTCATCCAGCAGATTGAAAGATCCCAACATTCGAGTGAAATCAACCTAAAGAGGAGTAATTTATTCTGAAACCAAAGTTTCAATCTTGCGTCACTTTTTATCTTGCGGTCGGCACTTTCTCGAGGTAGAGGGAAATTTCCGATTGATTCCAATCTTCATTTGACCTCTCCATAAATTGGATTTCTATTGAGGTGCACTATCCACAAAGTGTTCGCACCTGTGACCCTAGACCGGGCGGCTCGAAAGCTACCTGAGGAGTGTTGATTGGGTGATTAAAAAAAGAACCTCCGCGCCAAAGAAAATTGCGTGAGAAAAAAGATCGCGGGCTTCGCGAACCGAACTCTTGAGCTCCGTGGAGGAGCGATGAGAGAGCAGGGAAGACGAAAGGCAGTGGAGCGGGGGGAGGGGGGAGGTTCCGATAAGCGGAAACACTTGACGTAACTCGATATAAGCTGTGCATGTCGAATATCTTGATCGAAATTTCGGTCAGTCACGACGAGAGGGCGTCGCGATCCGATGTGCCGCGGACGGGTGTCGAACCCGGCACGGACAGTAAAGGCTGAGGAGTGAGGCTGGGACAGTGTTGCCAAAATGTGGGAGGTTAAACTGGGAAAAAAAAAATAGTTGATTTAAGAATTCTAATATTAGAAGTGGTGACCACGGTAAAAGTTGATGTAACAAAAACGGAATGCTATATTAACAAAATAGATTGTTGAATCAACATTTTTCTTGGTATGTGAAATTCACAACGATTTTGTTAATTCAGCGTACAGCTCCTGTTGTCAGTATCGTTCGTCATGCTATTTAGTTGATTGAACATTCTATTTTTTTTTTCTTTTAATGAACAAAACCATTTATTTTCACCTCTTTTAACATTAGAATTGTTGAATCAAGACTTTTAATTTTTCCCCCTCTGTTTATTTAAAACTTCTGAATTTTTGCTCTGGTTATACCCAGCACTATACACAGTTGGTGACAAATTTATTGAACTTTCGCCTTCAAAAAGAAAGTAATGCTGAATTAGACCCCAAGTATGTTTGTATTATAAGATCAGCAAGGACTTGGTAAAATTGCGCGTCTTACGAATTTGTTTGGATTGTTATTTTAATATGATTTTACTCCAAAGCTGATTCTATTGCTGTAAAAAGCGGTTACTCCTTACCCATTTATTAATGATGGAATATAGTTCTCAAAAGCAATGGGTCCCGTGAAGACCGTGCTAGAAACCAAGAAAAATGCAATTCTATATTTGACTATTTACTATCAGGGCTGCCGTTTTGCGTATAATCAATGCTATTTTTCAATTCACCGATGATTCCACCGGTTGAGAAAAGATTACACAGTTCATTTCAGTGTATTACTGTAATGCATGAAAATACTCGTATCTGTAATCTTTTCTCAACCGGTGGAGTCGTCGATGACTATAAAAAACTTGCGGATATTTTAATTAATCAACGGAGTTTCCACCGATTAAGGAAAGATTACAGGTCAGAGCATTTTCGTGCATTACAGTCATACACTGAACTGAACTGTGTAATCTTTTCTCAACCGATTGAATCATCGATGAATAGAAAAATAGCATTGATTATACGCAAAACGGCAGCCCTGTTTACTATCGATAGATCGGCTTTCATGAGTCGCCATAGCCCTAGCCAGGAATTTTTCTTTCCCTCTCTCTGTCCATTTGACTGCAAATGTTTGGAAAGAATAAAAATAGGGGTGGGAGTCACGTGACAGCCCCTCACCCCATCCCCATCCTTTTCTAACAAATACGTTTAAATTGGCAAACAGAGAGGATGACAAATTCCTGGATACAGGTATGCAATCCCTGGCAAAAATAGTCCGTACAGGCCCATAACCAATTCCCTATACAAAGTATGGATATGTATGGATCCATATGGATATGTATGGATCTATAAGGATATCAACACGTGTGTATACCCATACGATATTCATACATATCCTTATGGATCCATACATATCCTTATGGATCCATACATATCCACAGGGAGTTGGTTATGAGCGTGATGGATCTGTATGGACCATTTTTGCCGGGGATCCGACACTGATTTTTTGGGGGATTTTCTGCCACTAGCCGTTCAATCCGGCAGCAATCACTGAACAGCAAACACTAAAGCAAAGGCTGAAGCAGCGACGCCACCCAACCTCCGCCGCTGCACTTCATCGATGACTGTTCCGAATTTAGGGACGAAGCGTGGGGACGGAACTGGACAGAACAGGAACGGGAACGGGATGCGGACTTGCCGGGAATGGATAGGACGGGGAATTGTCGTAAGTCAACGGAGGAATGGGGTTTTCTCAGCTTTCAAATTATGAATGATTTCGAAAGCTCGGACCACGACGAGGATGATCGAACTAAGGAGACTGGACCAGTGAACTCCTCGGAGAGGAGGGATCGCTGAGTGCAGAGTGTGGAGCTGGAGATATTGATGTCGGTCGTTGATGGAGATAATCTCTCCTCCGTGGATATCCGTGGAGTCTCCCCCTTTTAAACGGCGTTGCCATAGATGACATCAACCAACGGATGTAGGAGGAACTTTCAATTTACCTGGAATCACTAGCGGCAGGGGGGATTTACCTTTACGCCAAATACGCAACTGCGTAGGGCCTCAGGCCTAAAGGGGGCCTCATCACACGAAGGAAAGAAAAATAGAAGAAAAGAAAAAGAAGGAAAGGAACCGGAGACGGGACGGAAAAGGGCAGGAATACAATGATTCGGAATTGGAGTTTTTTTCCATTATTTTTTCATTTTTCAAGGGAGGACCCCCCATCCCCGTTCAACCTCCCTACTTTCTTGGGGGATCCCCCTAGACACCCTTCCTTTCTTCCATAGGGGACCTTAAATTCAAGATTGCGTAGGGCCTCAAGAGGCGTAAATCCGCCCCTGACTGGTGGATCCTCGAATCTATCCTTCTCTCTCTTCTCCCATTAGAAGCCGTGTGTTTGAGAATGACAGATAAGGGGGAGAAACGTGATTTGAGCCCCTTTTTCTATCCTTTTCTAACATATGCGTTCCAATGGGAAAAGAGAGAGGATAATAAGTTGGATCCGCTAGAGCCTGGAACGGAGGAGGGTGAGGTAGTTGGTGGTGGACGCAGGGCTGCAGTTTTGCGGACCTTTAATGAAATTCTACAATCCATTGGTGGTTCACCGGTTGAAGCAAAGATTACATTTATCAGTTGAGAAACATAACACTGGCAAATGAACAATTATTCATTTACATTTTTTATTTATGTTCAGTGCAGTGCATCAACAAGGACTGTCAATTTGAACTAGCGAAGCGTTTCCTTTCATTTTCTGAAATATTTTTTTACGATCACAGTTCATTGTAGTGACAATCATTTGATTCGAGGAAATAATAGTTCGAAAAGTCTACCTTTACAACTCAATCTACTGCAAACATTTAAACTGGTGCTTGCATTCGAAATGACTGATTTTTATCAGTGTGCTTCATTCAGTCTAGCGTTGCACCGTTGTAGACCATACAGCAGCCACGTTCATCATATCAAAGAGTAAGCAAGAGTCGCAATTGATCGGACAGCCTATGAGGTCAACTATGATAAATGCAAAAATAACAAGCGGTTTCTGGTTGGCTAATGAGCTTGTGTTCAAACTTTTTTGGCCTTGAAATTTGCGGAAATGAGTACTCAGAAGAAAACGTCATTAGTAAAATTAGAAAAAAGTTCAATCAATCAAGAAAGAGCTTTTGCGAAAAAATTATACATTCCAGAAACTGCACGTTGCAAAATGCTACTTTAAGACACACAAAATTCTGATTCAAGCAATACTTTTTGCTTCATTAGACATTTAATTGCTAAATTAGCAATTATTTTTGCAGAATTGGCATTTTATATACTGGAATTTTTGCAATTTCAAGTTCATTCCCAGATTTTAGCAATCACATTGCAATTTCAAGTTCATTACCGGATTTTAGCAATCCCTTTGCAATTTCAAGTTCATTTCCAGATTTTAGCAATCGCATTGGAATTTCAAGTTCATTCCCAGATTTCAGAAGTCACATTGCAATTTCGATTTCAAGTTCATTCCTAGATTATAGCTATCACATTAAAATTTTAGATAAACTTTATTTTGCGTGATAACTGGCAAAGGGTGTTTGAGAAACGGCAATAGTGCAGAATGCAGACGTTCTCGTTAAGCTGCACGTTGGCCCGAAGAACAATCGGGCTTGGAGCATCGTGAGCCCGCAAACAAAGGGGGCTGCACTCTCCAGCTCCAACTAGCTTCAGCTCCTCACAGACTCGGCTACTCAGCTCCGGTTAACTCGTCCAGTACTCAGTGTTCACTCCACCTGAGAAAACCAAGACTTGAACCATCCGACCAACCAGCAAAACCGACCGGACCCGATCGGTGATCGTGCGCCTAGAAACCAGCAACTAGTCATCCTACTTCTATCCGACAGCCTCCTAATTAAGTTTTAACTTAACATTCGTACTATTTCACCCTTCCCTTTGCCTCATTCTACCCCGCTCCACCACTTTGCTTCTCCTTCGGGTGCTCTTGGGTTCTGCGCCCGGTATCATTACTGGAGTTCTGCCACTACAAATCTACCTCAGTTGCAGCCTCCGGTTCCATCGAGGCACACTTGCCCCGAAGCTTTGGGTGCCAATGTTGAAGCAACACAGACATCACGACGATAAAGCTTTGCTGGTTTTACAAGCTGGAGAACATTGAGAAATGGACGATAAACGTTTTTATTAGTTTACAATCTCACGAACTCCCTCTCATGCAACTGACCGCTGGCTTACCTTTTGAGGATGTGCGAATAGTGCAGGGTAAATAGTAATTGGTGGGAAGAACTAAGAAGCGCATTGTATGTGTATTACCTTTTTGTTTCGATTAGACGATTCTTTTAGAGTCCCTCCTCTGTTTCGTTCGTTAGAGAGGGAGCTTCTGGTCCTCATTACATTCTGGTCCGATATACGAGACAAAGTAACAGCACCTAAAGACATCGGTGAAGGTGGGTAAAAGGTGGACCAAACGCTGTGAAGAAACAACAAATGGAACATAAACGTACAAAACGGACCAACAAAAATTATTGCATTTGGGCTCAAACAATAAAGGACATTACCCAAAATCGGCCTTTTTACCCCTGAGAGCGAAATGTGAAATAATTTCAGGGGTGATAGAGGATTAAATCAGCGTTCCGAATCTGGCCTATTTTTTGATTTTGGACGAAGGGAAAGGGGGGGAGGGGGGTCCAAAGTTAGACCCTTCAAATGCCCATAACTTTTGAACGAATAAAGATATGAGAATGTACTTTGCGCGAAAAGATAGATCTTTTAAAGACCTTTCGATTGATGTGTACGATATTTGCCTTATTTTAATTTTTAATCGATTTATCAAAGTTTTTTTGATTTTTTTGAAATTGGGTTTCCACTTTTTTTAATCGTGGAAGTTTGGCAACGCACAAATCGTCACAAATTGTTTCCAGGATAAAAGAAAACCCAATTTGCTAAAAAATGGTTTAAACCGCATGCTGGGGAAATGCTTTGAAGCGGAGTTATGAGGGTTCGAAGTTGGCGCTTTAGCGAAAAAGGTCGCCCCGAGGGGCGTACTACAGGTGGTAGAAGTTGGCATTATCTGTTCTTCCCGTCCAAACGACTTGAAATTTGGTATTCCCGGGTATTTTTTAACGCTGAATTCAAATTTTGCATCAGTTTTTCAAAATCAAAAAATCCAAGATGGCTGCCGACCAAATTTCCGAAAAAAATGGTCGGCAGCCATCTTGGATTTTTTTATTTTGAAAAACTGATGCAAAATTTGAATTCAGCGTTAAAAAATACCCGGGAATACCAAATTTCAAGTCGTTTGGACGGGAAGAGCTGATAATGCCAACTTCTACCACCTGTAGTACGCCCCTCGGGGCGGCCTTTTTCGTGACAGCGCCAACTTTGAACCCTCATAACTCCGCTTCAAAGCATTTCCCCAACATGCGGTTTGAACCATTTTTTAGCAAATTGCGTCTTCTTTTATCCTGGAAATTATTTGTGATGATTCGTGCGTTGCCAAACTTCCACGATTAAAAAAACGGAAAACCCGATTTCAAAAAAATCAGAAAAACTTCGATAAATCGATTAAAAATTAAAATAAGGCAAATATCGTACACATCAATCGAAAGGTCTTTAAAAGATCTATCTTTTCGCGCAAAGTACATTCTCATATCTTTATTCGTTCAAAAGTTATGGGCATTTGAAGGGTCTAACTTTGGACCCCCCTCCCCCCCTTTCCCTTCGTCCAAAATCAAAAAATAGGCCAGATTCGGAACGCTGATTTAATCCTCTATCACCCCTGAAATTATTTCACATTTCGCTCTCAGGGGTAAAAAGGCCGATTTTGGGTAATGTCCTTTGAATGCTGATTCTCCCAGATTTTATCGCGAGGAATTTGGTGATGTACTATCAGAAAATCGGAACGGAAAATTGATGACCTTTTTTTCGGGGGCTGTTTGAATGAATAGTTCAGAAAACTGAAGGAGGAGGGAACTTGCACAGTTTCTTTTTTATCAGATTGTCCTTTTATCTTCAATTTATTTTTAGTTCCTTTCCTTTTCTTTCTTTTCTATACGTTCTTTCTCTTTCTTTTTCCCTTGTTTTGTTTTTTGCCTTCTTTTTTCTCCCTTTTTTTAATCCCCCCTTACAAAAAAGAGGGGGGCGTTTGAGCTGCCAAAGGTCTCCTATCACGGACCATATATCACAAAGGAGGGATAGTGAACAGACATTTCCCCTTAAAGGTCATAAAATGAATACTGGGCAGAGTTGGGCGAATGGGGGTGGTAATAGATTACTTGATTACCAAGTAATCGTAATCGTCGTTTTTTCGAAGGATGATTTTATGGTAATCAAGACTGATTTTTTACAAGCCACCCATCATATTAGTTGCAGAAGTATTAGATCTAATCAAAAATACCCTTGATTTGACTATTTATCCGTGAAAAATGGATTTAATTACCATCCATAATCGTGTTAACGATTACGATTCCCATTTGCCCAACTCTGATATTGGGCATATTTTAAATAAAAGCGGAAGGTGAGAGTCAGCTGGGGTTATTAATCGAGCTACTCATTAGCGTAGATTACATAAATCCAAAGCGCCATACCTCCGCATTTAGCAATTTTGACTGGGACTCTTATGTTTACTGTTTGGTGATGCCTTAACGATCAAAGACTAATAAGATGTGAAGCAGAAAAAAATCAAGTCTCGGATTTCACATGGAATTGTAGAGCAAAAGAGTCGCAAGAACCGGGAAAAGAGGACGGAGAGGATGATAGCGGGGCTGGTTGTAGATGTAGGTGTACTGGTGTACACGGTTGGGATGGGACAGCGAGTAGAGTGTGCTCGGCCACGGTGCCAGGTCTCGGGGTTTCGTTGGAAAATTTGTCTCCTCAGCCTCTTCATAGGATCCACAGATGATATGTCTAAAACCATAATGTTCAATTTTTTTACGTCCAGAGTTTAAAAATCCAAAGAACAAATTATTTCGTCAAAAAAAAAATGAACAAATTGTGTAGTCCAAAAGACACTACCCAAAAATGACACATCCAGTCAAAAAATGTGAATTTCCAAAGTACTTAACCACTACTTTTTTCTCATAAAAATGAAAATATGATGGGTTAGGAAATTTAATATTCTTAATGGCTCATTGGGGAAAAAAATATCGGAATGGGAAACTTAATTTCATTGCTTCATTTAATTTCATTCTGGATGAAGATTTGTTGAATAATTTGATTTGATTCTGGACAGCCTACGGAGAATCTTAGGGGGACCAATCAAAATTATCTAAGAATGTATGTGTTTTTGCTTTCTGCAACCTTTGTACAGGATTTTTGAAACTAATGATAGAAATAGAAAATAATTCAAGTATTAGGAAACATGTTTTTCCTATTCACCTAGTTGATTGGACATTGGGTATTTGTATTGTATCTAATTACTTTTGGACATGTGAAGGTATTGGACGTTAAAAAAATTGGATGTACTTGTCTATTGGACTTTAAAGTTTTGTACAAGTCATCTTGGAACCCTTCATCCACGCTGATGGAATGGGTTAATTCTGATTTTTCTTCAGCGTTTGGCAACGGAGGCTGCCACGGTGCATCTTCAATCTCATCAACGGGAGGAGGACTTCGCGAACCTCGGAGACCATCAGTGGAGACGTGTAATGCAGTTAAGGCCACAGCGCGGCATGGCGTTTCGTGGCGGTGGCATGGGCCGTAGCCAATACAATTATTCTGACCCAAATACAAGTTGTTGGACTAAGAATGCCTCCTGTGTATGTACCCAGCTTCCCACCATTCTGAGGATCTTAACGCTTGCGCCTCACCTTGTCACATCACACCGTCCCTCTCTCTCCATCTCTCCCCCCCCTCTCTTTGGATTTTCCTCGCATGACTTTAACATCCCCCACCTCCGACCCGTCAAACTCCTGAGCAGTCCAACGTTCACATCAATATTCACTTCTCGGGAAAATTTCCATACGTTGATTAAATGCTAGGCGTAACTTTTTTATTTCATTTTTTTTTTTTTTTTTTTTTTTTTTTTTTTTTTTTTTTTTAGCTTTTGATTCGTGATGACGTCAGAAACTGGGATTGCCGGTGTAATCTTAAGATAGAAACTTTTACTTATTGAACCTTGATACAAGGGTATCAGGCTCGTGTTTCATAAGACTTACAGTCTTACAACCACAGTCCATAAGTCACAAGTGAATTTCACCTGATAATTTTACCAAGAGAATTTTACTATCGGTTTTATGGAAACTATACGGTATAATGAATAATTTGTAGTCTAAGGATTAGTTAGAGGTCAATTAACAAGTCTTTAAATCGTCACAAAGTCAGATTGAAAGTTTTTATTCACTTTGTCTTTGATTTGAAGAGCCTTGATGTAACAAAAAGAAAAATTGACGGGCAATGGGCAGTAATCCCTGGTAAAAATGACGACTATAACCGTTCCAAAAACGACTATAAACATAGTTGGCCAACTATAATGCATAGACTATAGTCGGCCAACTATAGATTATAGTCGGCAACTATGTTTATAGTCGTTTTTGGAATAGTCGTATAGTCGTCATTTTTACCAGGGATGTATTTCAACCAATTGAGCAATTTCGAGAAGATGGTGTGTAGAATTTCTGCTAACCTGTTAATTTGATAACAGCTTTCGAACTATTTTACTGGGCCTTGTTGATTGTCTGAGGTTATTTATTTTAGGGTTATTTATCCATGAGTAAAATTTGTCACTTAAAATTGCTGTTTGTTAGACGTCTTTTTATTAGGTCAACACAACATAATTTTTTATCTGTCTGTCAAATTTTGGCGGTTTTCGTGTAACTAAGAATAATACCATGAAAGATTAAATAACGCAGGGCCATTTAGCTTGCAACGGAATATGTTCCACTTCTCTTGATGTTTTCATGTACGTTTTCGGGAATTAAAATAATATTCATAAAGGAGATGTGTCAAATCCAGTGGAAAATCAAGACCCTCAAAGATGGTAAAGGCTACTTTCCGCCCTCTTGATTAGAGAGTTTGTCTCCAAAGGGAGGGAAGGTCGAGTATGCACACCACCAAGGGTTTCCGAAAGTTTAACAAGCTATTATGAAAGCTCTCTCAATCCTTTAGTTGCAGGTCCGATCAATTATTTTCATCCTCACTCCTGCAAATTTGCCGTCGCGCTGTCTTCACCCCTCGGTCTGACATCGGACACAAACAGAATCTCAAATGAATTTCTAGCTGCTTTTAACATTCACTCGCCTTTTTTGGTATCACAGTCGCCATTACTTACCACTTGAAGATAACGAAAATGAATTCCGGTTCATTCAGTAAATACCAGTGTGCTTGTTATTCAAGGCACTAGGTACCTGAAGCGTGAACTAATTTATCCGCTTGGTGTATGTGCATTACTGTATGAAAGGTTTCAAATATTTGTCGAATGAAAGAAGGCATTATCAAACTGATGCTTTTATACAGTAGGCCATTCGACGGCTGATGACGGGCGCGTGGTGGATGGCCCGGTGGGGTCACCCACCAATGAATCCTCACAAAGCGCAGACTAACATTACTGTGATCAAAATATGTTTCATTGTGTTTTCAAAGAATTAATTTACTGTGCTTGCACCTTGCCTTCTTCAATTACTGATTTTTCTGTTTTTCGTTTTTTTTGTTGCAGCGGTGCAAAGGGGACGGGTGCCCCCGAGCCAGCCTACCGGGTTACCGGCGCAATTCGCGCTCACCAACGGGGACGCCCACGCGGCCGCCGTGGCCGCAGCCGGCCTAAATGGCCACCCTTACCTCTCTAGTTATATTTCAATGCTCCTCAGAGCCGAACCTTACCCCACTTCCCGATATGGGCAGTGTATGCAACCCAATAATATTATGGGTATAGACAATATATGTGAATTAGCAGCTAGACTCCTCTTCTCCGCCGTCGAGTGGGCTAGAAATATTCCTTTTTTCCCTGATCTCGAAGTAAGTGTGGCTCATTATTTATTTTCTTGATCAACACAGAACAAATTTTATCAGTAAAATTGAAAGAAACAATGTTATTAATATAAAAAAAAAAAAAAAAACACTTTAAATTGCAAACGTTGTAACTTAACAAAATTATGTCTGATTTAGCAGTATATTTTGCTACATTAGTAACTGTATTATAAATTTTAAGTAAACTAGCAATATATTTTGCTAAATTAGCAGTAAATGGGGCAAAATTAGCATCCTATAAAATTAAAAAATTGCAATTTAAAGTTTATGTGTGGTTTTTAGCAACAGTTTTTCACGAATGTTAGGGAAATATATATATATTTTTTTTTTGTGAAGCATGTTTCATCAGTCCTCTAGGTACCACATTTAAATCAAGATCGAACGAGCATGTTGAAAGTTTTTTGACTCTTTAAAGAAAAACGTTCGGGGTGTCTGATTTATTCAAGAATTTTCTGAACATTTCATTCTAAAAGAGCATTTGCATTATCAGAATTTTGCACATCCAAAATGTTACCCTGCATCTTATCCAACAGAGTTAAACAAAAAACAAAAAACAAAAAAAATCCAAAAAAGGAAAGAAAGTTAAGCATTGTGTACGATTCATTCACACTTTTCAATCACAATTTTGTTGGCTCTGATTATCAGATGTAAGATTGATAAAAAAAAAAAAAAAATTATTTTCTATTTCATAGAAAAATAATGTTGGACTCATGGTTTCTGCCTTTATTTTTCTTTTCCAGATGACAGACCAAGTAGCTCTTTTGCGACTCGTCTGGAGTGAACTGTTTGTGTTAAATGCTTCTCAGTGTTCAATGCCTTTACACGTAGCGCCTTTACTGGCAGCAGCCGGCCTTCACGCGTCGCCGATGGCCGCTGACCGAGTAGTAGCCTTTATGGATCATATCCGGATATTCCAGGAACAAGTGGAAAAACTAAAAGCGCTTCATGTAGATTCTGCGGAATATAGTTGTTTAAAAGCAATAGTCCTATTTACTACCGGTAAGTTTTTTTTTTTTTTCTCACTCTGATAAATTCAATAAGTAATTTCCAAATTCTCTCCTGTATTCAAATAGATGGAGCTCTTGATGAAAAGTTTTGCTGTAGGCAAAAAGAAACTGTATCGATTCTGATGTACAATGTCGTCTACGTTTATTTCATTTAAAAGAAATTGCTTTTCCTTCCTTCGGCACATGTTACGCATCAACAAAGTTTAATAGTGCTGATTCAACTAAAAGCTGGAAGCAACGCTAGTCTCTTCGCCCTGTGAGCTTCCCTAAAATTCACGAAAATGAGAGGACCAGTGGCGTCGCGTACCATCTGGCAACAATGCAACTGCTCCATTTAAAGTCATTAAATTTATCGAAGTTTCTTTGTGCACTGTGCACTCCCTGAATTTGATATTTTACATGAGTTTAAATGGGTAGAATACATTGTTGCCAAACGACGCCACTGGAGAGGACATATAAGTAAAGTGAATCTCAGCTCTCGTACTTTATCTCAACCTCTCTTCCTCTTTCTTTAGGGACGGAAATGCTTCAATTCACATGCTATAATGTAAAGAATGGATGTAAATGATAGAGGTTCCGTTAAATGATACCACCGTAATAATTGTGGCAATTAGCGTGATCGTGCACTGTATAGTCTCAGCGCGAGGGTTCGGGAGGAACGCGACATTCAACAAATGGAAAAACGAATAAAAAGAGGCGAGCGCCAGCCGTAAAAAGTCATGTCGTCCAACCCCACGCGAAAATGGTTTTTAAAGCGCCAGAAAGGTCAATTAACACAACTTATTCAGCGGGAGGGGAAGCTTTGAGCATATAAAAAGAAAAATGAGAAGGAAATCTGCGAACCGATACGATGGTCACCTAACTCATACTCGTTCAGCGCACCGCACTGCATCAAGGCATATACATCCGGTTAAATCTGTGTCCGGTTGTGGGGATCGAACCCGCGTCCCGCGTAGTTGCCAACTGTTAATAGACCTCACCAGATTCAAAACTCATACAATAGCTCAACGAGAAATTGTTTATCTCTCTCGTTTCACCAGTGGAACTTGTGTGTGAGACAAAGAAAGACAAGGTGATATCCTCTTTCTATCCTTTTTCTACTCACACATTCTAAGCGAAGATGAGAGAGATGGAAGAGATCCTGGCTGTGCCAATGACTCATACGAATGTTAGGTGTTTTCAGGAAAGTCTAACTATAAACTTAAGTTCACAATTTAACGTGAATAATGGAAGCCTTAATTGTGATATTACCTTTTTAGCAGTTTTAGGATTGTAAGGGGAACGAGGTCATATCACTTAATAATTGATCTAAAGGATATAAAAACTGCTAATTTCTTAAAATGTATTTAGTTCTCATACATTGTATTACAATGTCAAATGCAATTTTATTCCAATGTATGTAATTCACCACCCTGAAATATTGAGCAAAAAAAGTTTATTATACTTCGCAACCATGGTTTCCAAAATTCAAAACTGAATTCAAGTCTTTAATGTGTGCCTTCAAAGACTAACCTAACCTCTCAGTGGCTTCATTTCAAAGTTTACTTTTATCGTTAATACGCGCAAAAGGGAAAAAGTATGATTGGCATCATTGTAAAACCAAAGGAAGGCTATAAACCAGGACCAGGAGCACCGATAAATAACCATTTTATAAATTGCAATTTGTTTCGAAGTTCATTCCCAGTTTTTAGCAATCATATTACAATTTAGCAATTATGTTGCAATTCAGCAATCATGTAGCAATTTAGCAATCACGTTGCAATTTAGCAAGCCTGTTGCAATTTAGCAATCATGTTGCAATTTAGCAATCATGTTGCAATTTAGCTATCATGTTGCAATTTCAAATAAACATTACATGCTTCATTTCAAATTGAACTTTCGAACGGAGGTCGACTCATTCACCGTCGCTAAATTCGGCAACCGTGGATCTACGAAGGGATAGCGTGACATGGAAGCAACCGGGAGGGACAGTGGAAAATAAGAACTTTTAATTAAATGTTGAAGTTAAAAGGTGTTCAAGAAGCATCTTCACAATACCCGGTGTCCGAAAGTGACAGGTACACACAGGGTCCCCATTCAGCTGTCACTGGACATGCCATGTTATCTGCACTTGTTTCCCTATCTTCTCCTGGTAGAATTACGCTGCGCCAAGCGAGCGCCACGCCACTGATCTACTATCTGCTGACCACTATACAGCGAGCGAACGCTGCACCGGTCGTCTTCCAGTCTTAAGGTCCGCTCGCGGTGGCCCCGCGGTCCGCGATACCTACATTCTCCCTAGTACTCGCGCTCGTCGCTCGTGTCGCCCTCGTCGCGTAGGGTGTAGGAAGCGGTAGCCTGGATATCTCTCGTAAGATAACGCCAGCGTCAAGAACATCCGATAACCTAGAATGCCCACAACCACCAATAGAGGTCTCCATTTACCCTTCCATCCTCTAATCGTACCCATCGTCTTGCTATTGAACGCGGCATTGCACTCAAAGGCAATGGGGAAAAAGGGGGAGACAGGGAAAAAAATCGGACAGTGTAATGGGGAGGCAAAGAAGGATTTCAGAGCGTAGATACTCCAGTGTGAGAGGAACGGTCATAATGGTAGGCATGACCGTAGCCAGGATTTTTTCCAGGGGTGGCTGCAGGTTTCCCTTCTTTCCCATTTCTTTTCCTTTCATTCTCCCTTTTTTTCTAAAATTTCTGGGAGGGAGGAGCTGCAGACCAATCAGCCACCCCCCCCCATCTGGCTACGATGGTGGTAGGTATACATGGAAAAAAATAACGAATCAAATTTCCCATCATGTTTGCTGATTTTTGCACCTCCGAAACAATCTGATAAGGATAACGTCCAAGTAATTGTCCTTATCTCTCTCTCTGGCCATTTGAACGCATGTGTTAGAAAAAGATAAAAGAGGGGGTGAAAGTCAAGTGACTGCCTCTCTTCTTTTTTAACACGCGTTTTAAGGGGAGGAGAGAGAAGAGGACAGATTCCTGGATCCGTCAGTGTCTGATAGACTTGACTGCCTTATGGGTTGAATGAAATAGTCATTATGAAAATTCACCCTAAATTGAGGCAAGTTTAGCTAATTACTTGTTTCCTTCAACCCCATGTGTGGTTAATTTTACCATCTTTATTGGCAGGTGCCAAAATTAGTCATCATGATGGTGAATCTGATCAATATTTTTTTTCCGAGTACAGCTGTCCCTATAAAGGGGGTGTATAGTCAACCTCTGATTGGTCAGCGTGTTTAATGCTCATTGGTGCCTCCACCATGGATGCGATTGACATATTTTTGTTTATCAAAACGGCTTTTTTGCTTACATTCTCAACAGAGGTCTCTCAGTGGTAAAAGTGTTAATCCTCAATGAAACTGTTCATTATGATCACGATAAACCTCAAGAATGGCTATAATGCCCAAAAGAATCTTTAAAAGCGTAAATAGATCTCGATCAGCTAAGGCAGTGAAAGGTAACACCGTTAGAAATTCTACGTCGCATTGGGCCAAAACGCAAAAATTAAGCCTTGGAATCTATAATGAGGTATCAGTTGTTGCAAAAATTGTCTATCTTCTTTTTGATTATCTACGATACTGAGTGTGTTCACAGCTGTATTATTTTTCTGGAAAAATCATTAATTTAAGAAGAATCAAATTTGAAAATTTCGTTTCAGTGGACGCCTTGGGTCATCTTTTTGACAATGAATTCACTGCACAATCATTGCAGCATCTAATGGCGCATTCCTCATTAATTTTATATTTCAACGCTTCAGGCCCTCAGAATGTATAAACGAGTGGTATCAATGGTATCCAATGGTATGCTTCCACTTGTCTTACCTCTCTACAAGTAGGGACTCTAAGTATATGCGTGTACAGAAAAAAGTGGATGGTGAAATTTACCACTATGCCAGCTAAAAATATCCGCTAAATACAAATCGATCATTTTGAAATTTGAGGACTTCAAAATCAACTGGCACTGTAACATTGTAATATATGGCAAGACAGTAAGGTAAGATGAATGTGACAAGCTGGTGTCTTTGTGATCAAGCCGTCCATCCAATCTAGATCGAGCATGAAGACGACACTGCAAACACCAGCGCACGTTTTCGTCATCGATTAAGCGAGTTTTAGGCGACAACATTCAATTAGCCAACCATTTTGTCGCAAAAAAAAAAAAAAAAATCACGTATTTCATAGCCAAACGACCAATTGTCATTTGTAACTTACCGCTCGCGTTCAAAGGGTGTTTCGTCCCGTCCAAATCATTGACAGGCCAGGTGTGGATGTTGGGCCGTGACTAATTCTATCAGTCATAGGGAATATGTGAAGAAAATGTCATTTTGCACTTACGGAGAGGCATGCCCACGATTTTTTCTATCTCTTTCTTTGCCCATTTAAACAAATGTATTAGATAAGGACGGAGATATAGTGGATGTGTCCTTTTCTAACACGTGTGTTCAAAGGGGCAAAGAGAGAGACAGAAAATTGTCTGTATCCGCCTCCGCACTTACTTCTGGTCTCAGCTTCTACAGAAGCAACGATAGGAGAAAACGCAAAACGCACGTCTTTTCATCGATTAGCCGAGTTTTGACGGGCAACGTTGGCTTTACAAGTCACGTATTTCATCATCATTTTCCGTGTGCTTCTTAAAGGTTTTCTTTGCCTTCGCTTATGGAGCACACTGGATGGAATTCAGCTCTGCGGCAGCGAAGCCTGAAGCGCACCAGTCATCGATAGATTGAGGTGACCTGCGGGCCGATCGTTTACTTGTTCGTCAAACTGATAGTTAAGACTGTCTATGAGTTACGCTACTGGTTGAGCATTGCAGGACTTCGCCGTTGCTATGGTAACCGAACTCAACCGTCCCGTTCCCAGTATCATTACAAAGGCTACCCACGACACATGTAGTATAGATTGCAATTTATCGCAAAATAGTCGTCAAATTTTGGCAATTTTATCATCTGACCAAAAAGTTGCAAACATATGGCGTAAAAGTTGTAACGAAATGGCAAACAAATAGAAACTTTTCTAACTCAACAAAATTTGCCTCAGACCCATCATTCAATAAATATTCACTTCCCCCTAGACTTTAATCTCAAAGAGTCTCATTGTTCATGTTCCGTTCGTCAAACTGCAGAGTTATTTGACGATAAATAGTGTGTTATCTAATCACCAATCTACAGTCAAAAAAATCAATAAACCCGTTTTGGAGGTGTTTTGGTCAAGGTTATGTTTGAATTTTAGTTATGTCAGGTTCGCAATTCTACTGTTTACAGTGGACTTCAGCTCCCGATGCCAATTTGACACTCCTACTTTGAGCGTGTACGAAGGCCTGTAGTCTAATTCATCCAAATGTCCATCGAAAGGAATGATGAATTTGTGACAGTCTTTTACACTTTGACGGTACACATATGAGAGTAAGTCCTTACTCTGATTCACGCAGTGAGCACCTCCTGCGTTGTTGCTCTTGATGTGTCAAACGAAAGGAAGGAAACCATGACACTTTGACACTTGTGAGCATCGTGAGTGGTCACCACTCACCGGCAGCATCAATGATCAGACAGACTGCGAAGCATCGATGAGCAACGAGAGTGGACACACATCGGCGACATCGGACATGGGCATCACGCGTCTCAGTGTCCTAGTATATATACCGCATTGATTTCAGTATATATGTATAAAGATCGCATTGGTATCGTTAGAGCGATAGGTGACGCCGGCAGGGGCCGGCCGGCTGATAGGTGAAGTTGGAGGACAGGTGAGACCGAAGACACACGTGACTTACCGCGTCCAACGTCAATTGTGTCCACGTCCGACGCCGATGAGACGCCACGTCACGGTCGCCCACCGTCCACCGTTCGCGTCCCCTCGCGTCCCCTGTCCCCGTATCAAAAGACGGTGTGTACGTACTTACATACGTCAAGTCCTCGTCAGGCTCCGAGAAGTAATTTGAGCATAATTTCACGATGAATAGGGGGCTCCGAGAAAGATTCAGCTCCAAAGATGCGAGGATCCTCGGCTTCTACTCCGCGACTCACAATGGGTAGAAATGACCGATTTGGCGGACAGAAATAAGCTAATCCTTGAGATGGGTCTGTTGCGTACTTTTACTGCAGCAATCAGACACATTTATTCTAACATAAAATTCGGCGAAAATTACGATGCTCTCATTCTAAACTTTCAAAATTTACTCATTGAATCAGGAAATCACTTCCATTTCAAACAACCCGCGCTACACTAGACATCATTATCACCAACGTACAACTACATAGACGGAACGTGTCATTGGATAAGACTGGTAAACTTGATAATACGCAGTATTGATACTGATCCTTCTAAAGTGTTAATCGAAAAGTTTAGAGCTCTGTGGACATAAGTATCCACTACATTCTGTAAGCTATCCCTTTGTTCTAAGATGCATTTAGCTTATGGGGCGTATCGGAGGGATTCTTCGTTACAGAGCTCTAATTTTCGATAAACACCTTCACAAAGGACAAAAAGCAGCCCTTCATTTATCCAGCCTACCTGCCTTATCCCCAAGGTTATAGATTAAAGAGGTATGCTCATCTGACTTCGCGCCACAAATTCAGTGGAGCGCAGTTCAAAATCACAGCGAGCAAGATGGCCGACAAAAGCAGAAAATGTTTACTCTTTGAAGAAAACTTTGGGTTTTTCTGCTTCCCTGCAGAGGGCATGCCTTCTCCCATGCTTTTAACAATCAGCCTGCTGAACTGAGTTTTATTTACTTGCACCATTTCTAAATTATAATGATTCTAGCGAGTAAATGCACGTGCACTGGGAGTCTAAAATCCGTTCAGCTTTAAAATAATAATTATTTAAAGATTTTGTTGCTTGCTGATATTTGGTCGCCAAAATGGAAATTTTAACCCACTGTGCGTTTGTTCCATTCTGTTCCGTTCCGTCCGTCCGTCGCGGACAGTTTCTTCCTTCACGTGATGGTATTCCCCTGTAATAAGCGTGGGAACTTCGGGACGCATCGGATCTTAATTGCACCAGATTAGTCTATATTCCCCCTCTTCCCCTTTTTCTTCAGAGCTCAGCGCCCCCCCCTTTCTTTTCTTCTGATTTCGTGTGCGCCAAATTGTTCTGATAGTAATTTATGTCTTTTATCGAACCATCGTGTTATAAGATGTCCCGAAAGTAACTGGAAAATTGCTCAAACTTCTTAATCCTTCATGCACGCATTTTGGGATTTGACTTTGTTTGAGATTGGTTTAGACCGTTCCGTTCAAAAGAGGACAATGGGGCTCTTGCAAAATTTTGCTGTGGGCAAATAAATACTCCTATCTGATGTGAAAACCAGCGAAAATCACTTAAATCGCACTAAGATAGTCTCAGTAATAAACTCACATAACTGCTAAAACGTCAAGTTCGTAATGGCGGAAAGACGCAGGTATCATGGAAGATTCCTGTCTAATTTGGCACTTTCTTTAAGGAAACACAGAGATTGTCTCAATTTAGATGGGATTCTCACATGATACCTGCGTCTTTCCGCCATTAAGCCCGATTCTGAGAGTGAATTTCGTGATTTTTTAGTGTACTCCTCGTCATTTCTACAGGTTTTTATTCAAAACTCAACTCTTCAATCCCCTGTAGCAAAAGTTTGCAAGAATTTTCCATTTTCCCCATTTTCTAAAAATTTTGATGGATCACACTATTTTATGCAAATTGTCTTTTTAAATTCCATTGAACCCCATGTTACTTGAAATGGTACACATGCGTACCACTTCCCGTAAAAGGGTTAACCGATACATGAGCAGGAGGGTGCGATTTCCGCAGTGACGCACAGTAGGCAAAAATGGCTGATATGCGTATAAATCCCGCTTTTACAGACGAAACTGTGCATATTAGTAAAGTGCGTAGCACAGGAGACAATATAATTGTCTCATCTGCTACGCACTTTACATATGGGCTTTACAATTTCGTCCGCAAAAGTGGGATATAATATGGTGGGAAAGATTTCAGTATAGATAGAACAATGACAAGCATTAAATTTTTCTTTTTATTTCGCTTCATCAATTAAGTACGTAATTGGAAGTCCTGATTTGGTCACAGCTTCGGTGGCCAAGCATTCAGTTGCTGCAGTAGCGCACCGAGAGTTTCTTCATCTCTCTCTTTTCTCCATTAAAAACCGTATGTTAGACAAGGATGGACAACGGGATAAAACCCCCTCTTTCTGTCCTTTTTCTACTTATATATTCGAATGGAAAATGAGAGAGATGGAAGAGATCCTGGTTGCACCAGTGAGTTGCTGATGTTCTTTCATTTCACGAACAGCAACCTCATCGGTGACCAAAACAGAAATACTCATACACACTATATGAAGACCTTCAAACAACTCTTAGTAGTAATTCTATTGCTATCTCATCAACTAGCCTATCAACTATTTCATTTTAAAGTTCAGACGGTCGCGCAAGTAGAAAAAAACGAACACAATGTAGGTATTGTAAACTTTAGTTGAAATTTAACAAAAGATTTTTTATTATTATTATTATTATTATTATTTTTTAGGTGAATTTTCTTTAGTTTTAAATTGTTTTGTCGCACACGGAAAAAAAACTACGGTGAAAATAACCATATACGAATACCTGATTTTGGCACCTGCTAGATGTTATGGTAATGTTAACTAGAAGTATACTATATTTTGACTAGGTACTAGGTGATGTTACCTGATTGCATGTCGAATTTACTCAAAGTATCGGTAAATGTACCATACTTCTGGTCAAGTTTACCATAACATCTAGCAGGTGCCAAAATCAGGTATCCGTATGGTTATTTTCACTAATCTTTTTTTTCCGTGCACCCAGTAGTGAGGCGTGAAATTTGACAACGATGTACTTTCTCCATTTAAACTCACTGGAAGAATCGAATGCTTCGGTCATCGGCGATGACCAGTTGTGTCGACCTTTCTAATGTGTTTAAAGGGGAAAAAAGAAACGTTGCCAAATTGCACGCCTCGCCACTGGTCACATATCGTTGCTTAAAAAAAAATGGGTGCAAGTAATTTTGTAGGAGAATCGGGCTGTTAGTCAAAATATTTTAGGTTAAGTGACTAGGGACCCTCTCTACGTTTATAGGAAATCTAGGTACGAAAAGAGTTCCTAACGGTGAGACCGAAGAATCATCGATACATTCTGATTGGTCAGAAATATTTGGTGGTGTTTGATGTATGTCGTTATCCAAACCTCGGATTTACACCCGAGCCTGACAATAAAATTTACTGTTTTGCATCGCCGAAAAAAAAGGGGTTTGTACGTGTACGTGTACAGCGCGCGATCTTGAAGAATTCAGTTTCTTACATCATCTCCTCTTAATGTTTTCCTCGTACGCGAATAAACAAATGTAAAAAAAGAAGGATGATTGAATAAGGGAGATGGAGGCCTGTTACGAGGTGGAAGAAAAGAATAAAAATACAAATGATAAAGACAAGGAGGGTCTGTAATGCGAATATTTAAAATCATATAAAGTAGCAAGAAGATCGTGAAGATACAGACGTCCAGCGCATCGCTCTCGAATCGCGTCGACCGTGGCCGCGAGGAACGGATTTTGGAGGCTCCGAGAAGCTCCAAGGCTAGAAGCGTCACGGCGCGGAATGATGCGGTGCGCTGACGCGGTTGCCAATTTGACCCAGAAACAAAACTGTTGCGACCAACGAGCTATATTTGTTTTTTCTGATATTTCTCAATAGGACGAGTCGTAAGGTTTACGAAGAAAGAATAAAGGCGGAAACGGAATCATGTGAGAGCAACTTACGGCATCCGAATAAAATGTATTTGTGAACAATGGAGAGCTTCACTACTACAGTATAACTGTGTAAATTCGTAATATTAATACTAACTCAGCACTGCAATTATAATAAATACAATTGAATAATTGATCAAACTTCTTCATCTGATCGACTTATGACGGTCTCCAACTCACGACGACTGACTCTGGAATGAACTAATCTAAGTCTTCGTTGAACCCATGATAGCCTAGGCGTGAACACCAATAGAGAGGACGCGAAAACACAGGGAGATCTTATTGTTAGTGCCATAAGTATCTATACTCGCGAAAAACTGATATTTAAAATTTCAATACGATTGCTAAAAACGGGAAATAGCTTAATAACTGCAAAAATTGCAATTTAAAAAAGTGCACAGATTGCAACTAAAATAAGTGCAAAAATTGCTAATTTAATTTCGCCTGCATTACTGCAAATCTAGCAAAACATAGTGCTGGTTTAGCCATATAATTGCAAGTGCAGCAAAATATATTGCAAAATTTAGCAATAAATTTTGCTAAATTAGCATGTCATATGAATTACAATTTTTTCAATGTTCAGTGTATTTCCGGTTTCTACCGGTTTTTTTTGCAATTTTAACAATGGAAATTTTTTTTTCTGTACGTTTTGAATGTATTTGTATATGTTTGATGAGGTGTCACGTCAAATAATAGGTAGGTACGACGAAGGAGAACAGAAGAGAGAAAAATGTGTAAAAACATAAATGAATAAAATAATTAGAAGATTGAGGAAGTGAGTCTGTAATGACGCGTTTTGGATGTAAGTACCTGACATACTACCTCTGACGTACGTGATGTACTTGTGGTGCAGACAATTTTCAAGTTCGCCCTTTTTCAGACACTCTGCTTCTGACCTAATGAGATTTCAAAAGAGTTATCACGAGAGAATGTAAGGTATAAAGGTCAACTTGGCAACAACGACTACACCAAGAGCGTACAACGCAGAGCTTAAAAACACTGCGACGCATCGAAACCTTGAGAATCACTATCCCATTACTCAAATGGTAATTCATATTATTTCTCGGCAAAACAATTTAGAGGTCCAAATTTTCTTTCTGATATAACGAATTTTTTTTTATAAGTACCCACTTTCAACCCTTTGAACCCAGTCCCTTTGAAAGGCACGAAAAAGGCAAAAAAACTGCATGAGTAGGAAGTGTGCAGTTGGCTCAAGGGTGATGTAAGAATAACCTGAAAACTGTACTGTTATTTTCAAATACAGTCCATTAATTTAAGCACTCTATGTGGCTTTCAGAAAAATTTTCTTTGCAATTTTGTCTTTCGTTTTTTTTTCCATTTACGTGTTTGCATTGCTACGGGTTTTTGTACGTTTGTCTCAGGCAGTCTTGCATAAACCTACTAAAAGGGCTAGGCGATTAGGTTAGGTAATTGTGGATTTAAAAATATTAAAATGATTTAAAAGTGACCGGAAATTTAGGAATGGAATTTTTTAATTTGACAGACTGCTATAGAGATGAAGACAGCAGCGAAAATAAGAAGCAAAAATTAATTTTTCCGCTGTAATATTTTAGCGCGTCAAAGTTTCCCCACAGATCCTTTTCATCCTCCATCGATCTTTACTATCCTTAAACTCTGCCTCTCTTCTTCTTTTCTACGGGTAAAAATAGTTCAAAAGCATCGGAAACAGTCTAATGTAATATTTTGTATAAAAAAAAAAAAAAAAAAAAAAAAAAAAAAAAAAAAAAAAAAAGACAAGCTACATGCATTCTTAACTATTACCAAGAAGGCAAAGGGTTGTGAGAGAGAAAGGAGCCTTAGTACTTCCATGGACAGTGTTGCAACATTTCTAAGTCGAAAGCCGTATTTTTTACACGGATCGATATGGGATAAATATGCGGCCTGAAGTAGGGCCGCGGCCGTACCCAGGAGGTTGTCTTTCTCTCTCTTTGCCTATTTGAATGCGTGTGTTAGAATGGGAGGGTGAGAGGGGCTATCACGCAACCTAAGCCCATGCTCCAGTCCTTTTCTAACCCTTGTATTCAAATGGGCAAAAAGAGAGAAAGACAAATCCCTGGCTGCACGGCGATGGCCTGAAGCTTTCGTACATCTGGCAACACCGAAATCGGGAGCTTGAAAATGTCATCACTTTGTAAGTTCTCGAGGAAGACAAGTTGCTGGAAATAGAGGGGGGAAAGTGTCAGAAAAACGGAATCAACGAATCTGAATCTGAGAAACTTGACTTTGAAGAAATAAATCAAGATAAAAGTACCGCGACTTTGTGAAAGGTCAGGGAAAGCTACATCTATCCTCTTGTGAGCCGCGGCACGCAGGGTCCATGCCCGCGCCGCAGGGTCGCAAGGGAAACTTAATGTATGCTGGGATTTTTTTTTCTTCTTTTCTTTTTTTTTTCACCCCTTAAATATGCACCCTTTTGCGGTCTTCGTTAATTCTTTGCTCGTGCATGTGATTCGTTACACATACACGAGCCGTGTATATTGTATAATTTATTTATGCGTGTGCGAAGAGGGAAAAAAAGGGAAAGAAAGGGGAAAAAATTCACACCCCCGCGGCACTTTAACGCCTTTTTTTATGTGTATAACTAGAACAGAGGCGTTATGAGCGGGCTGAAAACGGTAATTGTCAGGATAATTAACTTGTCACGAGATTTCCCGTCACTTGAATCTCTAGGTTGCTAGGATTTCAATTTCTTTGATCGACAGCTGTTTTTAACGTCACAGTTTTGAATCAATTTTGTCGCCACTTCATGGTGGATTCGGGCATTGTCTATCTTTCTCTTTCTCTTTACTCATTTAAGCTAACGTGTCAGAAAAGGATAGATAATGGGGCACATGCTTTGACCATGATCCCTTACCCCCATCTTTTTCTACTAAATGGTGCGTTTGTCACTACTCACTATTGAAACCCTTCATATGTATTTTTTATATTTTCGCAATATGTTTTGCTTCACTTGCAATTTTTTGGCTGGACTAGCATTTGTTTTGCTACATTTGAAGTTTTGGAAATTAAGATAGCAACTTTTTTTGTAATTTTGGAAATTTTTTTAATTGTATTTTTTGTAATTTTTTTTCAACCCAATTGTTTTTAATTCCAATTTTTGCAATGTGTGTAAAAAAAATCATTTGGAGGAGGGGAAACCTAAAAATAAGGAACACCAACCCCTTAATGCTAAACCAAGTGGATTTATTTGATCTCTCACCAAGAGAGAACGTGCCGAACGCACGAACACACGTTCCTTCCACATATGTATGAATGTTAAAATTAACCCTTTCAAATGATACGCCACTGGAAAAGCACAAGTGAAGAAGCGCGGGGAAGAGGTAGGGGGAGAAATAATAAGGGTCGCAAAATACAAACTGTCTTTTCGTCGCGTCAGTGTGGAGACCTCGACCCTGAAATACTTCCGTAGGAAACGAGAACAATGCAATGCATAAGAGCGGCGAAGCGAAGTAATCGGAGAGAGAGAGAGATATAGAGAAGGGGGGAGGGGGAACGAAATCTGGAAGTTTATGAAAATGAAATTGTCTCACCCCTGGCACTTAGGCAACCCGCAATGCACGGCAGTGTGGCACGGGGCAGGGAGAGAGCGTGAGGCGCAACGAAAGGCTGCATCAAGCTATCAAAGGTTTCAAAGGTATCAAGGTGTTAACAAACAAAATATCTCATGGCAAGTGAACCCATTAGAGTTTTGAGAGGAGGAAACCTCTTCTCCGACCGATGAGCATGTGTGGGAGTGGGACAGAGAGGGCAAAAACTCGCAGATAAAGAGAGAGAAAGAGATGCAGCGAGGAGGATCACTGTGACTGTGAGAGAGGAAGAGAGAGGGGTAGATAGGAATGGATGCATTGGGTAAGAGTTGGCAATAGTCTCACTGTGGGCCGATTTTTGCGATTTTTAGAATGTTTTAACCAGAGACAAATAAAGACCCAGCACCTGATATGCTTTCCGTGTTATGCAAGTGAGGAGTGAAGCAAGTAAAATGGGTTCAGTTCTGTTCGGGAGTTCAACAAAACAACATGCAACAGTCGTCTACTGTCCAGTGGTGAGCATCGCTCCGATCAAAATCTACCTGAAATTTTGCTCTCAACTTAAAATTTCAATAAAATTGATCAAAGCATAAGATTTGGAAATAATTTGTCAGAAATCGGTATTTAGTCAAAAACCTGTCTCTTTAAACCATGACAAAAACCTAACCTATGACCTTCACACTAACAATAGGTGACTGTGGACTGTTTTTTCCAATAAGTCTCGACCAAAATTGAGCTGGAAACTATATGACGACACCTAAAGACCATACTAATGACACCTGTCGCAAACTTTGAGCAGCCTCTCTATGAATGTGTTTCTAGTTTTAACTGTTCGCCTCAGCGGGCAGATCGCGAACACTAAGATTGAGACCCTCGTCTATACTCTTTGATGAAACTAGCACTCCTGCACTCTTCATTTTGAAGCCCGACAAAAAATGTTTTTTATGAAATTGCAACATGATTGCTAAAAGCTGGGAATGAAATTTACATTGCAAAAATTCCAGTTTATAAAAATTGCTAATTTAGCCAAAAATGTCGTTAATTTAGCCAAAACTGTTGCTAATTTAGCAAATTGTATTGCTCCTATAGCAATAAGATTTTTAATGTAGCAAAGAAAACAGTCTAAATCAGCAATATCTTTGGCTACACCAGAGTATCAGAAAATACAATTTTTGCAAGCAAAAGGCATACCCTGTTATATAGCGATTTTTCTTGTTGCAATTTTAACACTCACTTTTTTGTCTTTCTTTTTTCTGTGCACCAGTCTTGCACACCTACATGCGTCTTTGAAGAATGAATCCAGTCCGTGGTTCAGATACAATTCCCACTGTGAGTTGATCCGTGGGGTGAAACGAAATGTTATCGGCACAGTATCCTTCATCCCTTCGGGGCCGGGGGGGTGGGGAAAGGGCGAAGTTTTATCAACACCTCTCTGTTGTTTCTCTTCCTCGGGACTTGAGAGGAGAGTCACAGTCAGCAAGGCGCGGCCTCCCGGCAGGCACCCGTGTCTCAGGTCTTATCTTGGTTTGTTCCTCTGGTTCACTCGTTCGCACTCCTCGTATTATTACCTCCCTATTGTTCAACTTAACCCCATTCTTAAGCAAATATAAACCATCGCCGCCCGCCGACCCCCCCTCCCCCACCTGCTGCCTTTGCCACCTAACATCACCTAACAATAAGTGCCGCACGCTTACACACTTAGACACACTTACCGCGCTTACAATGTATCTAGATATCATTCGTGGAGCCTCCCTGCCCCCTGCCCCCGGGAGTCACCAGTCGGAGTCAGCCTCGACTTGTTTAATCCGAATATTTTGACTCCTATCGGCATGTCACGCCCCCCCTCTCTTCTTTACATTACCCGTCGCTCCCTATTCTATGATTATATTTTGTTTTTTGTTTTTTTTTTTTGTTTTTGTTTTGTCTTAGATTTCTTTTTTTTTTCTCCCCAGCTCTTTCGTACTCTTCCTCGTTATACGCGTCTAATCGCCGTTTTCCTCATCTCCATGCTTTTTCAAGAATGCGACCCTCGTTCGAAGTTGCAGATTTTAGCTTTTAAGAACTTTCGTGGACCCCGAAATTAGGGTTGTCTGACATCGGTTGTTTTGATGAGCAAGTGAGAGTACTTAAAAAGGTTACATTCAATTACGACCTGTAATACGTCCGAAAGGTTAAAGAACCAGTTACAGACACCCCCTACGTACAGCACCAGTGATGGATACCCCAAAAGACTGTCGCCCTGATACGAAAAAAGAAAGTTACTTTGGACTTGAAAATACTTCTTAGTACTACTATTTTGATGTTAAAAGCATTTCAATACATCTTCAATGTCCGGCAATTTTTTTATTTTTCGTAAAAGAAATTAGACATTTTGGATGTGTGTCACTGGTGTTGTTCTGAGGGTGTGTCTAATAATTGTGTATGACTGATACTTTCACTTTTTTTTTTTTTTTTGGAATGATTCTTCAATCACTTTTGCTTAAGATCTTTTTGAATGAGTATGTATAGCAAAAGTTTGCAACAGACTTACTCTTAAACTTTGAATTTATCACGGAGAAAAAATTTCTGATTGAAATTACGGAACGTAGGAAAAAATTGGGGTAAAAAGAAATTCCCTTTAAAATACCTAATAAGAACTCTTATTGATTCAACCAGAATTATCATTGGTCCAATTGAACGTTCTGATGATTCAGAAGAATCACAAGAAAGAATCGTTGGATCAATAATAATTCTGGTTGAATCAATAAGAATTCTGGTTGAATCAATAAGAATTCTTATTATTTTAAAGGGAATTTCTTTTTTCCCCAATGTCTTCCTACGTTCCTTAATTTCAATCAGAAATTTTTCTCCTTGATAATTGAAAGTTTTGAAAAAATGGGGTTGGTCTTCGTAAAAGGGCTTCATGAAACATCAGGCATGCTTGTTCTTAGAAATTAGTATCGTGGAAATTATTGTTACCTAATCTCAGAAGAACATACCTCATGTTTTCGCCTCATTATTTTGTTCCATGCAATACGACGAGAACAATTAGAAACTTGGAGAATTGTGCTGAAGTTTTTTATGTAAAGAACATTTGACCCACTTCAACCGACCTCGAGCCTTTGAAGGAAAAAGAGGTGAAAATGAAAAAAATGGAGAACTAGAGAAAGAACCGAGATAATAAAAGAGTTCAAGCCAGGCAGAGGGACAATGGCAATGCGTATGTTGCCATCCCAGTTAGACACACCTATTATTAGATTGTCCACTGCATATAGAAGCTTATTTTTCATGGGCAGGGTCCCACACTCTGAATTTAAATCGGGGGAAAAAAGGGAGGGAACAGAGAGGTGATACTGTCAAGCGACAACTTTGATAATCATTGCCCGGAAAAATATTCAGGGAAAAAAAAATTAAATTGGAGGGGGACTGGCACAGTGAGGTAGAATATTTTTCTGCCCTTTCAGAATACTTTAGAGGGGGAAATCGTAACAAGTTAGGCCATGACCATAGCTAGGAATTTGTCTCCCTCTCTCTTTGTACATTTGACTGCATGTGTTAGAAAAGAACAGAAATGGGGGCTGAAGTCACGTGACACCCCCTATATCCACCCTTTTTCAACACGTGAATCTAAATGGGGAAAGAGAGAGATAGATAAATTCTTATGGCTACGACTATATGTTAGGATGATTGTCCAAGCTGCGTTGATTGAAGCGAGGCTAATTTTATAACCGGACCACCACTTTCCGCAATCACAAGTCCATGTATACCACAACAGTTCGATTGAGTTGGCCATCGGTGGTGATTGATGAATGAGGGAGGAGAAATGGCATCTCTCCCAAAAAAAAAAAAAAAAAAAAAAAAAAAAAAAAAAAAAAAAAAGGTATCCCATCAAAAGAATGGAAAATATTCAGGAGCTAATAGAGCTCGTTTCAGAAGTGTAGAGGTGGAACTCACAGATAATCTTTGGCGAATTTTCAATTTTTTCTCTTTCAAATCAAAACAAACTCTATGCCAACGACTTTCAATTTCAGGTTTTAAAGCGTTCCGTCCTTTGTTGAAAAACTGTTCTAACGTTTGGTTTAACGAAAAAGTGAATGATCGGCCCACTGGACACAGGTGCAGTTGGTGGATCCAGGAAAATCTGCCTTCTCTCTTCTCTCATTAGACTGCGTGTGTTAAGAAAGGGCAGATTTTATTTTTTTATTTTATTTTATTTTCCAAATTGATACATATAATGCCTCAAGGGCTAAAGTACAAGTCAAAAAAGAAAAGAATAATTGCTCAAAAGGTGAAATTACAAATAATAATAAAATTACATTAAGCCTCCAAGAGCTCATTCACACTGTAAAAAGCCTATTCAGGAGAAAGCTGAGCAAGTCGTTTATTAAGGGCAGTCACGTGATTTTCACCCCCTCTTCTTTCCCTTTTTAACACGTACATTTAAATGGCCAGAGAGAAAGCAGGGCGTGATGGATCTGTGGCAAACTTTTGCCTCAAGCTTACTAATAGTTGATTGAGGGGTAACTCTTACAAAAATGACGATAAGCTCACTAAAATATCACGAAATCCACTACCAATTTCATAAAATGCTTTCAAACGCGAGACCGTAATGACGGGGATTACCGCCTTTTACATTGGGTTTTCCTTATCTCAATAAGCTTCATCCCCACGAGGTGTTCTCGCAACACCACACAAGAAGAAGAAGCATACAATTGCCATAAGATTTAGGCGGTTATCACCGCCGATACGATCTCGCATTAAATGAAAGCATATTATGAGTTTGGGAGTGGATTTTGTGATTTTCAATGCACTTTTCGTCATTTTTACAAGGTTTTACCCCATTATCAACTTTTATAAGCATGTGGCAAAAGTTTGTAACTGCTCCATTTCCTAGATCCGTCAGTAAGAGGCAGGTCTGTGCATATCATATCTCAACAAATAAAACGGCGCGATTATATACATACATATATGTTTACGTCATTCCGACTCGTCCCTTTGATATATTGATTCGATTAGAGTGATGAGACCGTGGTGCACCCGGAGTGGTTAAGTTTTAATGACGAGAGAGTAGTTATAGTAACTGTGACCAAACATGGATGACATATCCTTCATAATGATCGCGTGATTCGATTTCGCGAGCTCATAAATACTTCTCTGCCCCGCCCGCCTATCCTGACAGTCATTGCTTTCTATACTCCGGTTCATTTCATCGAATCCTCTCTGTTATGTAGGCTTATCAGATTTTAAAAGCTTATGACTTTCGACCTTTCAAGTCAATTATCAAATGACCATCGCGTTAGGATTTTTGTTGTAATGAGTCACCTCGAAATGTAACCCGTTGTATCATCGCTCAACCCTCGTGGCGAATGAAGCATGTGATTCGGCATAGTTTTATTTTGAGCGCCCATTCAAACTTATGGAAAAAGTCGAATCCGATGGTGTTCACCACAACCTTCTTGGTGCGATCTTTTACGTGGGTTTAAATGGGGTAAAGTGCAAAGTTGTCCGATAAGGCAGTGTACCATTTGGAAGAGGTCGTTCTAACCTCATTTGCTCTTATACTGAAAAAACAGCTATCGTAAGATTTACCATAACTTGGTTTAAATTTTCGACAATCCAAGAAAATTGTAAATCGTAAAAGCTGCAAAAAGAGCACTTTACTGTGCTCTGTGTATAATAAGGGGGTGTAGCCTTACTCGCTTTGCTTTCTTTTTTTTGGCTTTTTGACTTATACCGTTTTAGTGGCTACCGCCACTTATGATTTTACGTTTTCCATGGTTTGAGTTCAAGACGCTTTGGTCAGATTTTAACCGCATGTACCTAATGGTTAAATTTAACCAAGACGATCTTAAACTCAAACCATGGAAAACGTAAACTTTACAATTTTCTTGGACTGTCGAAAATTTAAACCAAGTTATGGTAAATCACGATAGCTGTTTTTTTAGTGAAGGAATAGATATAAAGTACAAATTAGCTTGAAGAAACAAACATTGACAATGACAGTTTTGGAAAAGATTCCAGCTTCTTTTCATCATTTCACCATTCTTTTCTTAATCTAAGTAAATAAAGGATATTTATCCCTAAGATTATTCATTTACGCATGTTTGGTGATTTCAAATTGATTTACTTATCTCATTTTTATTCGTCCTTAAACGCAATACTCTAGTGAATGCAAACGCGTCCGTTTCCATAATTTCTCAAAACCAATATCCCTCGAAACTCACGCTGTGTCCTCCGACGGAATCATGAACGGGAAAAAAGATCAAGAGGGGCTGTCACAAGAAAGGTCTTTTCTTTCCAACGAGAAGAAATGAAAGAAACAAATTGGATGGATAATTATATTTGTTAGGAACATAATAAAATTCAAATAAATAAAGGCAGTGATAGAACCACCCCCTCATCTTTAAAAGGGACCGTCACGGCCGTTTAGCGGACAAAAAAAAGAGAGAGAAAGATCAATAGACTTTTACATCACCTTCATGGTATTCAAGGTACGCGGGATTTACCAGTCAAGGTTATGGGAGAGAGGGGAAGCGCGATTGAGAGGAAGAAAGAGAGAGAAATTATGATGGACTACAAGAGATCCTTTGGAAACGGCCGATGATAAAATATGAGTTAGAGGAGGATTTTATATTAAAAAGTTGAAGCGAGCCTATGGAGTATAAAGCTGTTGTATGGTCGGGGCAGTAGATGTGGCTTGGAAAGGAAAAGGCATCGAAAGGTTCCATGCAAGTCAGTGTTCCTTGCGTCAGTTCGATCCCGTGGTCCTTCGTCCCGTTGCTCGAGCTCATCTTGACATTGTAAGGAATATGGTAATGAGGAGGACTGCGGCTGTAAATCACACCGCGGCTATTGCAAACTCGTAAATCACTTGAAGGGGGTGTTTTTTGGAAGAGACCTTACGGGGATGCCAGATTTGCGCAAATCTCACGGAAATATAACTCAGGTCCAGACCAGAGACAATATGTACTATGACTAATAAAAGAAAGTACCCTGGTCGAAATTCTTATAGTTAAATTTCTCCGTTGTTTCCAACTCAAGTTTTGGTTTTTCATGACGTACTCTAAAAGGGGCATTCTGATAAGTCTTCAAACACTTGCAAGCCGCAAAATTGTGTAAAGATTGCCGATATTTAAAAGAGTAAACATTTCGACCAGGGAACATTCTTTTGAAAGTCATAGTACTTACCAGGGAACATTCTTTTGAAAGTCATAGTACTTATACCAGAGACTGCGCACTAGCCGATCGCACGGAGGATAACTATTTTCTTCCGAGACTCATCAGAATAACATAGGGACAACATCCCACTGAACCATGCGTTGACTGGCAACCAATGACAAAAACTGACATCAACACTTGGACGTTGTTTTGTTGAAGACACGAAAAAAAAGTTTCCGCACCCGATTTTAAAATGGGCAAGGTAGGTAGCGCGTGGTCTCTAGTATACGTATACTGTCTCTGGATGGCCTCCAAGTTTTTTTTTCAAGTGTAAGAACGCTGAGATCGCAGATCTTACCACTTTAGTTAAACATGGTTGTTTCTCCATACCTTTTTTTGTCTTCTCCTATTATTCTCTCCTTGCTTTTACCTATTTGGCCCATGTTGACGAAAGAGGACAGTTAAACTACTCTGAGAAAGAAAAAAAAAATGGAATTTCAATTTTTTTCAGACACCCCAAAGTCATGTATCCGGCTTTCCCATTTCACCTTTAAAACTGAAGTAGAGGAGTAAAACTGTTTCCCTTTATTTTGTCTTTACTTGTAGCCGTCATCCCTTGATTTTACCTGTTGGGCCCAAGATTACGAAAGAGGACCATTAAATTACTCTGAAAAAAGGGGGGAGACGGAATTTTACTCTTTTCAGACACCCTGTGTATCAATGCTCCTAAATTTGCCTTTAAAACTGAAGGATATGAGCAAACTTTTTTCCCCCTCGAGCCACGGGAGGTCTGAGTCCAAGTGGCTACAAAAAGTATCTCCGATTCCAAGTCGAGTTGAATCCACCTTTTACCGTCGAAACATGCCAAAATATCCTCGGTAGCCACTAACCACCCCTTAATAATAGATAATGGCCTCCCATTGTTTACGCGACAGAACGCGGAACCTCCTCGAAATCAACCGTGTGATTCTCGCCTCCGTAGGTCCATCGTTAATCTCCTCCCGAGAAACCAACAAACAAACAATCGGCGCTCTCTCCTCCGTTTTTCCTTTTCATTGGATTCGAATAGCCAGTTTTGCGGTGGCCGCTGGACCGCTCGTTTCATTCCGGAATCAGGGATCGCCATCATCAGAATCGGATTCATCGTATGCGTATCCGATTGTGAATAAGTGAATTAGCGTATTCAGGAACAATATTAACACGATATGCTATTAATTCTGACCTCTTCGGAGGAGGAGGACCGAAAAGCCTCAAGGGTTTGATTCAATGTTTTGAGATCTCAAATGTTTGGACAAGGAATTAATGATCCGAGGAATCGAATGATCGTCGCTCGATGTGAAGTTTCTTCAAAAGAATCGACCCTTCAGCACAAGGAACACTGGCACAGTCAGTATCTCTCCCATCTCTCTCAGTTTACTTTTGAATGTATGAGTAGAGGAAGGATAGGAATGGAGAGTTTCGTCCCCTTGTCTATCCTTGTTTAAGAAACGTGTTTCATGGGGGAAAGAGAGGGATGGAGAATTTTGAGATAAGGCGCTCGATATCGATATTGAGTGTTACTTAGAGACGTTCCATCGGCGTTTTTTTTTTTTTTTTTTTCCTTAGGAAATCGATTCATCATTTTACCAGTGAATGCAAAAATTAACAAATCTTCCGATTAATCGATTTCGTTGCGATTTTTAACAATCAAAGGTTTTTGCACAGTTACTGTCTAAAACGTTGATCGCCACACAAAGAAATGTTTCCTGAAACTGTAATATGATAGCCAAAAAACCGGGAATAAACTTTGAATTATAAAAATTACAATTTAGAAAATCTTAACATAGAAAAAGAGTGCGGCTAATTTAGCAAAACATATTGGTCAAACTACATTTCCTGCTAAAGTAGCATTAAAGGAACTGCAAGTTTTGCAATGTAATGTGAATGCCAGAGGTTTACGGCAGCAGCAAGCAGGACATAGGCACTATGCACAGGCATGGGCATTCACTTTCAGGGTCGGGCTTAGTGGCGGAGCTATGCAGGTATCATGGGAGATTCCTATCTATAACCTGAGACATATTTGCGTGTTTCCATAGAGCAAGTGATGAATGGGGCTATTGCACACTTTTGCTATAAGCGATTTAATAGTCGATTATGGCGTAAAAACCTCAAAAAATAACGATGGCGGCACTAAAAACTTCCAAAATCTACTCCTAAACTCAATAAACGCAGTTATTTGCGCGAGCGTAATGGTGGCCGAAGGCACTAACAATGGGAGATTCCTATCTTAATTTCGTCACTCTTTCTATGCTGAGAAGGATGATTCAAGGATGAGAAGGAGTAATTAGTCATCAGAGTGATGATCCACATCCGATGAATGGTACCGCAACACCAAGTGACACCGGTGTCAAATGAAAGTAGTCTCTTATTGGTCACTTCTTGATGGAGTTTCAGAATAGTTAGTTGGGAATCTCCCATTGTTAGTGCCTTCGGCCACCATTACGCTCCCCCAAATAACTGCGTTTATTGAGTTTAGGAGTGGATTTTGGAAGTTTTTAGTGCCGCCATCGTTATTTTTCGAGGTTTTTACGCCATAATCGACTATTAAATCGCTTGTAGCAAAAGTGTGCAATAGCCCCATTAGACAGGAATCTCCCATGATACATGCGTAGCTCCACCAGTACGATCTTACCGTTACATGTATATTGATTTTTACGCCTTAATGACATAGTGTGTCCGGCTGTTATGGACGTAAAACCAGGTTTTCTCATCATAAGATACCTCTTTCTCAAAATTTTACCTGTATTTTGACCCGCTGATTTCAAATTTCGCCTCAGTTTTTTTCTCAAAACTCATACTTTTTCCAGAATTTCGAATTTTTGCTTTGAAAATGTAATTTCGAATTTACGTAAAATCTAGGCCAGTTAAATGAAAAATGATAGAATTTTTGAAATCAGCGTCTCAAAATACACAAGGAAACGATGATGAAGTGAGATTGCAGGCGTAGAATTATTCTAAAACACTAAAATTTAGTAAAATTAACACTGATGGATGGTGAATGTCGCGGACACATGCATTATGTCGTTTTTTAAGCTTCCTTCTGTATATTAGACTTATTCAGTGCGATTTTCGTGATTTCCGCTGATTTTTACATCAGATTCCAATATTCATTTGCTTAGAGCGAAAGTTTGAAAGATCCCCATCCCTGGATCTGCCAATGCTGTTTTCAAATCCTAGTGGGGTAGGGAACAGCTATCGCCTTGAGCGAAGCTGCGAAACCAGGTTCAAAAGCAATGGAAGCGGCGTTGATTTCTGCTGGTGAGAACGAGACGCTCGACCATGGAACCCGAGTACTTGAGGACTTGAAGGAGTCAAGCGATGTTGTACTATAAATGAGGATAATGCTCACTATAGCCACATAGCAGCCTGGGTCGCGATTATCGCGTTCATTGGCGTGGTCCCTCTAGTCCTATCCTATTCCTATAGTAGTACTGATGCCGCTCCGCTCCACTCCGGTCCGGCCTCTGGTCTGGTCCGGTCCGCAAGTCCACCTCCACTCGAGGAATGTTGCTGAGCCGCTAATGGCCCGCGGGAAGAAGTGGCTAGCGGTGGGCCCCCAGCTCAGCCCTCAGCCTCAGCATCGGCATCGGCACAGTCTGGACCAGGACCTGACTGGCGGTGGTCGCGGAGGCATCAACCGCATCAGCTGTATCAGCATTCAGCGTACAGCGTGCTTTCACCCGCCGTGCTGCTTCTCCACCGAGCCACTGCACTGTCCACCTTCCCTCCCGCCAACCCTCTATTTAACCGTGCAGTGGGATTGCTCGCACGCTTCCTCGGGAATGGTGGGATCTCTCGATGCTGTTATATGTTACTGACGATTTGAGATGTTTTGAAATGCCAAAATACACGCAAAAAATGTTTATCTTAAATCATTGTAATATGATTGCTAAAAACCGGGAATAAATTTTAAATTGCAAAAATTGCATTTTATTTAAAGCTAATTTAGGAAGCATGATATTTTAGAAAAACATTACTTGTCAGTATTAAATTG
Source organism: Trialeurodes vaporariorum (assembly GCA_011764245.1). Classification (NCBI taxonomy): domain Eukaryota; kingdom Metazoa; phylum Arthropoda; class Insecta; order Hemiptera; family Aleyrodidae; genus Trialeurodes; species Trialeurodes vaporariorum. Next base: position 32,568,249 of record VMOF01000320.1, read on the forward strand.
GTAATGAATAAAAAATAATGCTGAATCAGCAATGTTTTTTGTTAAAGTAGTATTTCATGTACTAAAAAAAAAAAAAAAAAAAAAAAAAAAAAAAATTGCAATGTAAAGTGTAATCTCGGTTTACATAATATTTTTTTTTTTTTTTTTTTTTTTTTTTTTTTTTTTTTTTTTTTTTTTTCTGTGTAATATGATTCGCTTCTTTGAGGAGATGTGTCATCAAGAGGCCTGTCAACACCTATCAATGTTAGCAATGCACTACGTATGCATCTTCATCTTAAGTTCAAAAAGAAAGTCTCGCGGCTTTTCACTGCAGCGTGGAAAGTATTCCTAACCTATAGCCACTTATAAGATGAACGGCAACTTTCATAAAGGTACAATGCAAGTTCGTGATCAGCACATTAATGAAGGGGGGGGGGGGCAACTTGTCACAAGAAAGAGGCAAATGTTTGAATATCATATATAGTCGGTAAAACTACTCTGAATTATTTTGGCACGATGGTCATAGAGTGTGGTGGAACAATCTTAGGGTTCTAAACGAGGGGCTCAAACCGCCAGGACCATTTTTTTTTTTTTCAGTTTTAATTTTCTTACGCCCTTCTCCCAAAGGCAGGGGCCGGAGGGCTTGAACCTCCTCCTCCCCTCCACCAGTACGTCCTATTACATACACTATTGTTGTTATTTTGTTAGTCCCCCGCCCCCACCCGAAGATGCGAAGTGCGTATTGAACTACGTCTATCATATTATTCAATAACTTCACTTTTCGGATTTACATAATCGAGGCGACTGCAACTTTCAAATGGAGGGCCCGTAGATAATAGAGGTCTGCTACTCCGTAGAAATCCTTAACTAACGAGAACGCGCTGATTTCAAGAGAAGAACTCACCTCGCGTTTGAAAGAGCCCTTTAGGCTGCTTCAACTAAGAGTGTCCAGAAATGCATGTGTTTTGTTCCACCTTGGCGCGCGTCGGACGCGGCACTTACGACTTACGTCTCAAGGCGTCTTGCGCGACGCACGTTCGCCCGCACTGCGCAGACGCGCCGCGCACTCCAGACTGTGACGACTATAAGGCGACGAAGACGACGAGAGGCGGCTTCTAGTGAGAGGTCAAAAGTCGCGTCAAATCTGCAGCAGCGGCAGCGGCGCGGCTCACTTACTAATCCGCAACGCGCCGCGCGCTTATTAAAAACATGCAGTTCTTCCACTGTTGCGCTTCGCTTTTGTATATGTATATCCCTCCTCATCTCTTTCTTCCTCCCTCCTAATGTCTCCCCTCCCTCCCTCTCTCCCTCCTTCCCTCCTCCTCCTCTTCCTCCCCTTTTACCACGAACGATTGAGTAGTAGTTCCTTACAGTCTCTCGAACTTGAAATCCATGTACCTCTTCTCTCCTTCCCTCCTTCTCTCTTCCAGGTACCCTGGCGATTGCGACCCCCCCCCTCCCCCTCCTCCTACTACTCCACCCGTACCCTGTCATCTGTTTTGTCCCCCCTGACCGACGACGTTTTGTTAACTTTCTCGCGTTTTCTTCTCGGTTCGACTCGAGTGTATATCTGGTTTGCAACTCGCGAACGCACTTGCAAAGTTGCAAGTTAGGTTGCAAGAGCATCTGACAATACCAGTATTGCTGCAACACGTCCTAAAGGCAATCCCTGATTTTAATTCCGCTCGTTTATAGAAACACCTTCCGAAACAAACGAGGAGACGAAAGTTGTTCGACAAAAGGAAAGAGTAGAAAAAAGTCGCGATCGGATGGTAACTGGACAGCATGCGTGGTAGACTCTGATAAAGAGTGGGAATGAAAGATAGTCTTTTGGTTGATGAGCCTCTGTCCAATTTTTTTCGGCATTATGGAATTGAACGTGAGGTTTAGCTCTTCTTTACACTTGAAAGTTTCGAAAGATGAGGCACGCACAAAAAAATGTTTCTTTAAAGTTGCAATATTATTTCTATGAATCAGAAATAAATTTTGAATTGCACCATGCAATCGCTTTGAATGAAAAGTGCTGATTTAGCACACACACACACACACACAAAATTGCTGATTTAGCAATGTGTTTTGCTTCAATAGCAATTTTATTGCCAAACTAGCAATATATGTTGCTAAATTAATAGTATTGCGGGTTGAATTGGCATTTTATAAATTGCTATTGCAATTGCAAAATAGGGGCAGGTTAGGTTCAAAGATCTGAAATGTTCGTGTTTTATAGTAAACGAAAGAAAGAACTCGGTAAGCTGAAAACAAGGATGACTTTGGTTTCTATAACTAATTTTCATAGTTCCAAAGATGCAATATTGGCCTAAAATACGTGGTTTTAAATGGGAATTTCGTATTGTGACGTCACTTTACTTCCACACACACGATTTTTTTTCAATTTTACACGAATGTATTTCCAGCACCGGTACTCTTCGAAGAAAATCAAAAGCTCCAATATTATCAGCTCATTAAGTACTTTCGTTCCCTTATAAAAACGCCACATTTTAAAGCCTTGGAATTGCCCCCCGTAGAGTGTTTTCCCGATTTTCAGAAATAATACATTGCAATTTTAGATCAATGTTTTATGTGAGTGTGTGTGCCTCATCTTTCAAATGTTTCATGGTTATGGTGTTTAAAAAGAAGACGGAACAGTGCCTAAACCAATAAAGTGATTCATGAAGACGAAAGCGGGTGAATGCAAATTGGGAATTGAGAATTGAGGAGAGCATTTGACAAGACAGAAAGCGTCTCTTCGTCTGCTGCCTGGCGGGATCACTTTCGTCGGAGCTAATTGGCGGGTCGAGCTGCTAAAGCATCGACCCGTGGCGAAAGGGGACTCTGTCGGTGTTGTTCCAAGCCGAAAGGGTGGAAGGTTTGGGCAGAGGGCAGCCAGGGGCAAGAGTGCAAGAGGGCACCGCGAAATGTCACAACGAAAATGTCAGCGGTGATGTCACAGTTTTCTTGGCTTTTTTTCTTCATCGGGAGAGTGGAGTTTTTTGGCCGCGACTCAAGCGCCCGATCTTCACGCCTCTTATGCTCACGCTGCCTCTCGCTCCCTCCCGCGTCTCACAGTAGGCCGAAATGATCGAATTGGCAGCCAAAAACTTGTTCAATTCTTAAAATTGCCTGAGCCAACTTTTAAAAGCTTTTGGAACAACAGTTTACTCATTTAAAACCACTTCTAACTGATGTGATTCTAGTTAGAAAATGTATTTGGAGAGTCTAAAATCACTTCAACTTATCACTATATCAAGATGATACTGGGGCTGTTGCATACTTTTGCTAAACGCAATTTAACAGTCGATTCAAATGTAAAACCTTCCAAAACTAAGAATGATAGCACCAAAAGTTTACAAAATCCAATCTTAAACTCATATAAAATGCTCCTAAACGCGCAACTGTACACGAAATACAAAAACCGGTAGAATTTACCTTCTGCACAGCTGATTTTGGAGTCTACTATCAAGTATGGTAAATTTCACCAAAATATGGTAAATTCAACCTTGTGTTTGTGTACCTTGTGGTAAATTAAGGTAACTTCCTGGTACATTTTACCAAAATTTAGTGGAATTCACCATACTAACTTGACAGCAGACTCCAAAATCAGCCAAGCAGATGATAAATTCTATCATAGTCTTTCTTTTTCTTGTAATAGTTGCGTTGGGCAGTAATATACTTGGAAATTCCCATCTAATAATACCATCCAGAAGAAGTGGCCATCAAGAAGTGGCCTATGAGAAACGACTTCCCTTTGGCACCGGTGTCATCAGATGTCACGGTACCATTACTCGGCTGTCAATCACTCCTCCGGTGACTAGTTATTTTGTAAATCTTCCTTCCCAGCGTAGAGAGAGTGACGAAATTAAGATTGGAGTCTTTCATCATTATAGTTCCCAACGCCGTCAATACGGTCGCAAATTTAAAAGCGTTTTATTAGTTTATATGGGTGGATGCCGTAAGTTTTTAGTGCAACCATCGTTATTTTTAGAAGTTTTTACATCTTTATCGACCCTTAAATTGCCTGTATCAAAGAAAAAAATAAAAAAATTTAAGGTGATTTTAACTTGCTGATTTTTGACCGACAAATTGTTCATTTTCACCCTCTGTGCGGTGTTGCTTGTGTTCGCACTCCTCCTGTTCGCGCTCGCGCCCAAGCTCGAGCGCACAGCCCTTCTTTTCATTCTTTCCAACATTTTTTGAACCTAACCTTTTATTCGTTCTCTGCTTTCGACTCGCCGTACTAGCGCCGGCATTTTTTCCCTCTCATTCTTCCTCCTTCCTCCCTCCTCCTCCCTCCCCCTCCATTCTTATCTCCCTCTTCTTCCTTCTCTCACCCCTCATCTGTCCCGTCTCTTTTCTTCCCCTCCCACCATTACCTGCTGCTTTTCCTACATGTGCTGTCGCTCTGCTGCAAAGCACTACTTGTTTTTTTTTTCTTTCTTTCTCTCTCTTTTTTTTCTATTTTTTTGCGACGCTCCGCTGATTTAAAAATCATCCGCCAATATCGGCACTCACTTCGACGCTCTCGATTTTCTTTTCTTTTCTTTTCAATTCCCTTTTCTTTTCTCTTTCCTGTTGCAAGATTTTTAAATGTTACGTTTATCGCACCTCGAGGCGAGCACAGTGTCGGCGTTTATGATGGACGGCGCACAATAGACCGAAAAGTGGAGTTTCCTCGACTCGATGACTTTTAATTTTTCTCTTCAGAAATGCTCCTTGTATCTCAAGCTCGGTAAAAAAGTGTCCCTTCGCTCGCAACATTCGATAAAATAGATGCTGCTTTGAACAAGGGTATATCTTATCAAATGTAGCGGAGCTATGCTTGATCACAGAGCTTTACTTTTTGATAAGCTATAGGCTGCTTTGAACGGGCTTAGGTTATCGAATGTATAGCGATGGGATACTTTATCACATAGAGCTTTACTTTTCGATAGGCTAGAGACTGCTTCGAACAAGAGGTTGGCTTATCGAATAAAGCAGAGAGATATTCGATTACAGAGCTTCACTTTTCGAATAACACTATAAACTATGGAAGGACCAATGGTAACCCCCCTTTTTAGCCAGTCTATGACAGTCTCATTCTTATTTGACATGATCTCGAAGATCCGCCCTTTGAAGCGTTCTTAAGTAATTATGACTGAAACAAAGCTGTAAAATGGGTCATTACTCTCTTATTTCAACCTCAACCTTGTCGCGTGTAACGTTTAGGGCTTCGGTTCTTGTTCTTGTCATAATATCGCCTTGTTTATTGTCGAATCTACAGCAATTTGGTAACCATGAATTCATTCCATTTGAACGTCGGAAAAACAACCGTGGTAAAAATGATCCATGAAAATCCTCGACCAAATATCCGTGCAATATGGATTTCCATGAAATCATAAGGATCTCCATGACATTGTAAAGAAATCCTCTTAAATTTTTTAAGGATATTCATGCATTTTCATGGAGATCCTTATGATTTCATGTAAATCCATATTTCATGGAGATTTAGTCGATGATTTTCATGGACCATTTTTACCAAAGAGCCGATTCTTGAAAGAGGTTGTGGCCCTTTTACCAATCGATTGTTTTTCATACACTCTAATGGGATTATATGAATTCAATGTTGCCAAATTGCTAGATCCGCTTTTTTTCATGTTTCGGTCCACTGTGACGGCATCGCCATCACAAGCATTTCAACGAATCGCATTCTGAAGCGAACTTCGGCGAAGGTTATTGACGGGTGACGAACGAGAGACGTCCGCGGGTTCCCTCGTTTGAGACGCGCCGCCTTCGAAAATAAAGAGAATGAAAAAGAAGAAGGAGAAAGAGAAAAAGAAGAAGAAGTAACTGTAAGTGTGTGACATGCACTTCATTTTTACTTTGTACTGTGGCGTGATGAGCAATTTAGTTCCTGGCACCGACCCGCGCATTTTCAGCGAGAATTTTTTCGATGCATACAAGAGACGTTTTACTTTATAACCCGAAATGACTTTTATTGCCTTTACGTTTTGTGATTGCCTGAAAGCTTCGAACGGAGATGTAGCCTGGTATCGCAGAATAAAATGTTTTACTTTTTTTGTTTTTGTTTTTTTGTTTTTTTTTTTATAAGTTCTTCAGTAGCGAAGCGTGTCTTCTAACAACGTCGCATTCAGTGGATTTCAATGGATGGAAACAACGAGCTATATACAGTGGCGAGGCGTGCGAATTGGCAACGTTCCGTTTTCCCCATTTAAACACATTAGAAAGGTCGAAATGCCTGGTCATCGCCAAAGACTGAAGCGTTCGACCTTTTTTGGTGCATTTAAATGGAGAAAATACATTGGTGCCAAATTTCACGCTTCGCCACTGGAGCTATACCATTTATTGAGAGGATTTGCATGGGACGTGTTTTTGAGGCAGCACGAAGGCAGCCAGGATGGAAATCTCTTACAGACATTTTCACTCAGGTTTTGTTTTGTGTTCCACGTATTTTTTAACCTTTGAATTTAAAAAACAAAAAACAACAAACAAAAACAAAGAAAAAAAAAAGAATGCGACCAATCCTTTTGAAATTAGTTTTAAAAGAAAGTGCAGTTAATTGTTTCAGAGTGGCTATCTGGGCACAGAAATCGATGCAACTGTTTCTATCGGAAGGATTTGAAGGTTAACCATTTATAGACCAGCTTAGTTCAAAAGAACGCCACTCTTCTGTTTGTATAGGGAAGGTAGTTAACTATTCGTACTTGGGGGAGTTGGAATTGCCTATACCATGCACTGAAGGGGCCCGACATAACCTTATGTTGTAAGTGTCTATATCAAGAATCGCGTTTATTTGGAATCATAAAACTGAAACAATATTAAATAGACTAGAGGAGAAAAACGAGTAAACTCGGGCTTGGTCCATAAAGGGTTAAAAAAACTGACACATTCCAAATATAAGCAAGATTTTCTCACCTGGAAAGTTGTATTTGAATTCTATATCCAGATAGCCACTCTGAAACATTACTTTCATTTAAAACCTGCAATTTTCACAGAATTAATTACAATTCTTTGTTCAAGGTTTAAAAAAAAAAAAAATGAGGAAACAAACCAGAACCAGATCGCTCATGCTGCCTCACTTTGCGATAGAACTACATGTATTCATGTATACTATGGCTGCCTCGGAGCTGCCTCAAAAGCACGCCCCAATCCATTATTTTGGTATAGTTCCGTTGGTTGAGTCTCTATTTATCTCTGATTAGTATTGAGCTAATTTGGAGGTTAGGTTAGGTTAGGTTAGGTTATGTCTTCTTGTTGGGGTCGCGAAATCGAGCTGCATATTCCATTTCTGACGTCATTCATCAGAATGAGTGCTTTCATGTAAAGCAGATAGCATCGGAGGCTCAAAGGAAAGTTTACAGGAGGAGAGAGAGAGAGAGAGAGGATGGGAGAGTGAAAAAGCGTAAGCAAACTTTGTGGAATGAAATTCTTACAAGAGTGACTCTTCAGTAGAATAAGGACTCCGAGACTTGAGTCCGCGGCCTTCTGCAATCGGGCCCCGGCCAGCCCGGGGGCAAGCGGTTGGACGTTGGGTCAGCGACCCTCCGACCCGCCCGATAGAGTTAATGTAGTTCCTACTAACCTCGCAGAAAACATTGACTGCGAGTTTTTAATCTCGTGTGACCTACAACCCGGGACCTGCAACTTCTTCAAGGTCACTTTCTAAACTCTATACAAAAATATCTAGTTCTTTTTAAAAGTAATTCCGTCCGACTGCGACTGGGTCTTCGGATCGCGCGCATCCGCGACGCACTGTGGTCTGAGATCGTCAAAAAAGTGGACAAAAATCAATCAGTGAATTATTCATCAATTTATCAATTTATCAATAAATACAATTTATAAACTTCAAAGACCAAATTGAATCACAGAGAACACTTTTAATTAGACCTTTAAACGTAGAAGTGGCACTGGCAAGTTTCAAACTAATTAGAGCTTAAAAGGTTGAAAACGTTGATTTTGGATTACTTCATCGCACTGATTTTTGGCCTTTTACTTCCATCTCAGACCATAATGCGACGGACTGTACGTCAAAAAATTGGATTTCCCGGACATGACTTTGTAAATTAAAAATCAATTTTACAAACATTAAACATCAAATGAGCTTTTAAAAATGTGTAAACTCTTATTCATGTAAGAGCTTAAAATTAGTCGAGTCATATGGTTTTTTGCAAGAAACTAGTAACTTCAAAATGTTTTTACGGCATCAAAAGAACAGTAACTTTTCTTGTTCAAAAATAATATAAAGCCATATTACAAGCAATCAACGGCGAAAAAGCTTAAAAATGTGAAAACCCACTAACTTATAAGAGCTTAAAATGAGTTAAGTCATGAGGCTTTTGCAAAAAAGTGTCACCACTCAAATCAGTGGTGGAGCGTGCAATTTGGCAACGTTGCGGTTCGTCCATTTAAACCCATGGAAAAGATCAAACTATTGGGTGTTCGGTGAACACCTTCGCATTCGACCTTTTCCATGGATTTAAATGGACGAAATACAATGTTGCCGAATTGCACGCTACGCTACTGACTCAAACGTGTTTACTACAAAAGATCAATAACTGATTTGGTCAGGAAATAAAAAAAAGCCATAGTGTGAACAGTATACAGCAACGCTAAGGCTTACAAATTTGAAAAATCATTAATTTAAAAGCCTAAGAGTCAAGTTACATGGGGTTTCGCAAGAAAGTAACAACTCTTAAACATTTATTTACTGCAAAAGAACAACAACTTTTCTTGTCCAGATAAATCTATGTTTTTGCCCAGTGTGCTCCAATGCGATCGTCGCTAGGCAACGCAGAATGCACTCGCGCGGTATATGAAAGCATGAGGACGGCCACTGGCCAGGAGACTCAGGGATTGGCCAGGTGGTCCAGATGAGCGCCCACTCTCGTAAAAGCGTTAAACGGTATCTCATTGGTCTTTCATTACGGCTCATTAAGTAGCTGCTGCCTCTTAATCTAAAGATTAACCGGTCGATATACTTATTTATTGCTCTGATTATATCCGCTGGCAGCATCGCCATAGCCACGATATTATTGTTTTTCTCTCTCTTAGCCGATTTAGAAGGCATGCGTTAGAAAAGGATGGATATAGGTGCTGTCACGTGACTTCAGCCTCTCTTACTGTCCTTTTCTAACAGCTGCATTTAAATGGGTTGAGGGAGAGAGAGAGAATACCCTGGCTACGACTATGGCTGGCAGTTATCTTCGTCCGATAGCGCCGCACCAAGCAACAAATCTTATATTCATCTAGAGTGGCGGTTTAGTATAGGTAACCTTTGTGACTTACGTGAAGGGTTTTTAGGTTAGGATTAAGGTGTAATTATTTTCGATCTATTTGTATGTATTTTGGGACTTTGCGTTCTGAAAGGTATCATTTTATATATTTCGTCTAATATAATATTGTATTTTGATGATATTTTCCCCAAACGTACTGTCATTTTCCTAATCTTTGTGCACATTTTTCTTCTGTTTTAGGTAAGTTGAAATCAAAGATTGAAACATTTTGAAACTTTCATACACTGCTTGGATAATTTAGAGTGGAGAGTCCAGGTAATACGTCCAAAACAACTTTTCCAGCAGTAAACTTCAACGAAAAAGAAACTTCAGAGAAGTAGAATTATAGCCTTCTTGAGTTTGATTTTCGTGATTTTCGCTGGTTTTTACAACAGATTTAACTATTCATTATTTGCTTATTGCAGCAAAATCTTGCAAGAGCCCCATGGTCGATACTTCGAAGTATGTAGAAAATAGAAAAAATTAAAGCTTAGCTTCATTCATTTATTTCTTCGAAGTATCGAAAAACCACTTTGGGACTTTCGTACGCGTTTTTCTCAAAAGTATCAATTTTCTTTTACTCTCTTCTCCAGGCAAGATCTTCAATACCGCTTCGCAATTTAACCTTGAAGCTATACAACGGATCGTAAAAATATATGGGGGGATTTCCTCCTTTGTGAGGGGGGAGAGCACCCTCCCCCTCCCTATTGACCAAGTAGATCGTTGCGTGCGTGGACGAAATAATCGACGAAGCGAAGGAGAATCCAAGATTTTGTCCTTCTCTCTCTTTTCTCATTTAGAACGCATGTGTTAGAAAAGAATAGAAGAGGGAGCGAAAATCACGTGATCTATCCTTCTCTAACATACATATTCTAATGGGAAAATACAGAGGAGGATAAGTTCCTGGATCCGCCACGGCCGTTTAGTTCCAACTTCCAACTCGGTGAGGGGAACAAATTGTGTTATGCGGCCATTTTGACGGATGATTAGTCGCGTGAATATGTGATGGTCTCCCTATTACTAACTACATTAGTAATGGACAGTCGTAACGTAACGCGTAAGAAAGGGCCTCCAGATGGGAAAGCGCCTTCACCTTCGTGCCTGGTCTTTCAGCTATCGTCGATATTTTCAACCTTCCGAGACACCCCCCCCCCTCTCCGGAGTATTTTTTTTTTTTTATGGCAGGTATCTTTTTTACGATGATTTTTTTTTTTTTTTTATTCCTTTCTTTTATTCAAAAACAACGCGTTCGTGCGGAGGTTTCATAGCGTATTTCTTTTGATGGTCACTCGAGTGACCTTGCATCTCTCCCTCCTTCTATTTCCATGGGTGTCCTTTACGTCTCTCATTCTAACTCTATATGTCTCTTTCTCTCTCTCCCACTATCTTCGCTCTTTCTTTTCTGATTTTTCATTTTTAATTTTTATTAGTGTCTCGGACAGTCCTTGAACTTGATGCTGACTTCTCGTGTTTTTCTTCTTCTGGAAACCATTTGTGTCACTATCGTGTCTTGTAGAGAAATTATCGTATTTTTATCAATGATTGTGGTTGAAATTTTTGTGAAGTTCCTAAATTTTCCTTGCAACACGGTAGTAATACACTTTGATACTGCGAAACATGAGGATCGTTACGAGCCGCGCGCTGGCGATGATATGACCCTATTTTTTTTTTTTTTTTTTTTTTTTTTTTTCTTGGTGTCTAGGCATCGGTTTGTATAAACAGGGTTTCTAAATTTGGCGGGAAATTCAAACATTTGTTATCATGCGTAACGTCAACGGAATCCCCAAATTCAACTACGCACACTGGAACGAACGGTGGTTTTGTCAGACACAACAATTTGTGTTTTTTTCTGCTTTATAAACATTTAAGTGTTTGTTTTTCCGAGCAAAAACCACTTTAATGGGGCTTTTGCAAACGTTTGCTATAAGCAAATGAATATTCGAAATTGGTGTAAAAACCAGCGAAAATCACGAATATCGCTCTGAAAAAGCCTAAAATTCAGTAATAAACTCACATAACTGCTATGACGGCAAGTTTGTGATGGTAGTTCAACGAAGGTATCATGGGAGATTCCTGTCTATTTATGTCACTTTCTCTACGGAAACACAGAGATATGTCTCAATTTAGATGGGAATCTCCCATGATACCTGCGTCTCTCCGTCATTAAGTCCGATTTGAGAGTGAATTTTGTGATTTTTTAGTTCACTCATCGTCATTTGTACAGGCCTTTATGCAAGAACCAGCACTTCAATCACATGTAGCAAAAGTTTGTAAGAGCCCCATTGACTATTTTAAGCTCTGAAATGGATGATTCAACCTATTTTTTTGGTTATTTTTTCTCATTATTGTTCATAATCTTTATTTTTATTTATAAAACTATGTCCAGGAATTTCCAAGTTCTGATACACTCTTTAACGGAGCCTCCGGTGCTCCAAAAGATTCAACAGTTAAATCAAGCAATATGCCCTTTTTCATTTGAAATGAATTAATTCGATATTAATTTACTGTGAATTATTTATTTACTATCAATTAATTGTTAATAAAATAAATTAATCTACTACATTATTGTCCACCAATTAACCAAATCACCGGTTGAATCACCGTTTAGCTTGGTTATTACGTTAAATTCACACAAATTCGGCAACCTTGCATTGAAAATAGTTGTATTGGTCAAATTTTATCTATCTTTCTGCTCAACAAGACATCAAGAGACGGACGCAGTATTTCGGAACCTTAATCAATTATCACGAATGAGGTCCTGTCTTTGATTAAACTTTGACTCATTTTACGTTCAGACGGGTGAGATCATCTCCGGACGACGAGATAAAAAACAGCGCTGCCAGATTTGGTTGAAAAAAGAAAAAAAGATACACAATTTACATTAAATCATAAGGAAAATGGGTATATTTTATGTCAAATATGTCGGCGCCGGATGGAAAAGAAAGTTCATCAAACGCGGCAAACAGAGCCGGGCAAATAGAAAACTTCCCGATAAATTAATCGAACTTTACGGCGGAACAAGAGACCACCGGACAGGCTAAGAAATCCAAGCATTCGGAAAGCGATCGTAGCAGGCGAGCGCCGGTAGCGGGAGCGGAGGAAGAGGGGGTGACTTTCTGAAAACGGAAACAGGGCTTGTCGGGAGGAACGTCAAAACTGCGGACCGGCCGCCGAACTTGCAACGGTCAGCGCTCAACGGAGCAGCAGCGCGTTTGTTCGCTGCGGAACCGGTTCGGCGGAGGACCAAACGCAACGGAACGTGCAGCAAAGTGCATCATAAACCATAAACCGGTTGCCGGTGCGCGGAGCATATAGCAGCAGAGCGGAAGCAGTTAAAAATTTTCTAATGCGCGATTAATCACGCGGCGACAAAAATTCTGACTAATAAGTATTCGGGGGATTTCTTGGGAATGGAGAGTGGGACAGTGGATGAAGAACAAATTGCAGCATTCCGCGGGGCGATTGATACTCTCGGCCGTAGTGGTTGTGGAGAGGGGGGGAGGGGGGCGGTCCGATGCGTATAGAGTGAGATGAAGTTGACGTGAAGACGAGGAACGATTTGGACGGAATCCGCAACTTACGCGCTGTTGTCGATTCGATTTGATTTTCTGTTCAGTATACTGAGCAGATACAGTATGAAAGTATCACCGATGGAGTTCTTGCAATTGTTTTGCCACATACTTAAAAAAAAAAAAAAAAAAAAAAAAAAAAAAAAAAAATGTTAACTTTAAGTATTTACTTACCTAAAAATAGGGTAAAAACTTAAACATTATTAGTTTTACTATTTAAAATAGTTAAATTGTAAAGCAACACGGGGTTGATTTAACTATTTTAAATGGTAAAACTAAGAATGTTTAAGTCTTGACTATATTTTTAAGTAAGTAAATACGTAAAGTTAGCATTTTTTTTTTTTTCTTTTTCAGTGCTCGCAAAAAGACTATTAATTCTAATCTTAAATACTACGAAAATAACCATAAGCTTATTATAAATTAAGTATAAAACTATCACTCGTCGCAGAGTAGAGAACTTAGCACAAAATTCAGAAGATCTTCTGACCTACCGTCCGTGTAGAGGTCGTTTCAGAAGTGTAGGCGCACCTAGACTGTTAGCCTTTCAAATTTTCTAACGTTATTTCTCATACTGCATGGTAAAAAGGAATGAAACTTATTTTTAAGCGTTGGATAGCTATTTGGGAACGCTTTAAAATCAAATTGATTTGAAAGAATAAAACTTGAAAAATATCCAAAGATTATCGGTCTAGGTGCGCCTACACTCTTACATTTTACAAACACATGTGTATGCAATTCGTACGTTTTGCATCCCAAACAAAAGAACATAACCTATACGAATTGGAACAATAAGACTGTCACATTTGGTTTTCAAACAGTAAATTTGAAGGTTGATTCTTACTGCGTGTTTATCGCGAGAAGCACTCGATGATACCAACAAAGAAGTTCTACATTGCGTAGTACATAGGCGTGAAAGACGGCATCAAAAAAAGTACAGTACTTATTGTTAAAATTGAAAAAAAGTATAACTGTTGTGGGGCTCTTGCAAACTTTTGCTACAGGGGATTAAAGAGTTGATTCTTGCTTAAAAACTTGTAAAAATGACGATGAGCACACTGAAAAATCATGAAATTTACTCTCAGAATCGGGCATAATGGCGGTTCAACGCAGGTATCATGGGAGATTCTTATCTATTTTGAGACATATCTCTATATGTTTCTGTATAGAAAAAGTGACATAATAGACAGGAATCTCCCATGATACTTACGTCGAACCGCCATTACGATCTTGCCGATTGAGCAGTTTTGTGAGTTTATTGCTGAATTATAGACTTTATTAGTGTGATTTTCGTGATTTTTGCTGGTTTTTTGATTGGTTTATTCATTTCCTTACGGCAAAAGTTTACAAGAGCCCCATTCCATGTAGGTACTGTTCTTTTGTTGGGGGTGCGACATGTGCGCGCACATGTACTACGCGTAGTGCGTACATGGATCGGAGGGTGGTTCATTTGAACTTTGAGTTGAGCTAAGTTTTTCTATGCGCGGAGTAAGTTTTAGACTTTCAAATGGTTTCGTTTTTATTTTCAGAACGTTTTACATCAGAATTGATATAGAATATTTGCCTACAGCAAAACTTTGCTGTGCTCGATTCTCCTTAACCAGGTTGAAAAGGATCAAATCATGCGGCTACGATTAAAAGAGTAGGTATACGTGCAAGCTCATATTTCAGTTTCGATCGAATGAGTCCCACGACCCCCACGTGCTCGATATGGGAGGAGACGAAAGTATTTTTGTGTTGTCGTCAGTTTAATTAGCGGCAGAGTGGCAGAGAGCATGCAAAGGTCGCGACAGTATTACCATATCATAGATGCCCTTTTGTGTTAAAGGCCATTTGAGACCCCGATAGCTCCGACACCACCATACCCCCCCCCCCTCCACCTTCGTCTTTTCGTTGTAACAGCTTGGTCGCGCTCAGTGTTGACACTCGTATTTCGCGCGCACACTTTACAGAGGGGGAAAAGGATACGACGAAGAGAGAAAAAAAAGCTGACAAAATTCCTAGGAATTCAATGTAATTCAAAAAAAAAAAAAAAAAAAAAAAAAAAAAAAAAAAAAAAAAAATGAAAAAATGTAATAAAAAACAAAACCAATAATCTACCTTTCCTTTCCTTTCCTTTCCTTTCCTCGGCCAGTTTTCAATTGTTTTGCAGGTTTTGAAAAAACAATTCTAAAACTCTTTAAAGAATAATGGACAAAATGGGAAAAGGACACGACGAAGAGAGAAAAAAAGGGGTTGACAAAACTACTAAACATTTGATGTAATTTAAAAAAAAAACAAAAAACAAAAAAAAAAAAAAACAAAAAAAAAATGAAATGAAAAAGAAATGAATAAGAAACAAGACCAGTAAGTAATCTACCTTTCCTTTCCTCGGCCAGTTTTAAATTTTTTTCAGTTTTCAGGTATTTCAGAGTCTAACAGCACTGCTATTATATGAAAACATGCCTTAAAAAATCTAAAACTCTTTAAAAAATAATGGACAACGCAAACAAGGACCGTTTCGATTAGAGGACTTTCTTTTTAAGGTCATAGTACAGTCGGGGACAAAACAAAATGTCCGACGACTCCTTAGATTTTGGCTTGGGTATTTACTTATCAAGCCACCTTCCGGTTAAGTTTACCAAAATTCTGTTCAGTAATTTCTTGAACGGAATTTCTGTTTATTTAACAGGAAACTTTTCTCCGGAGATTCTTTCAGTAGTTCCAAGACCTCGTATCACCGTCACGCTGAAAGTATCGGAGAAGTGAAGTGTTCTGTCTCACGACTCTTATTTTTTAAAACGCTTTTATTTTGATTATAAAAATTGGAAGAGAAGCGTTGACTTTGAAATCCCGAATTCTCCGCTCTTCCACTCTTTGTCGTTCTTTCCCTCTTCGCATTAACTCACTCTGCCTTGTCGCCTCTCCATCCACCATATCTTTACGCTTGAATTCCTAATTTTCAAAGGAAGGTTCACTCTCTCATTATTCTTGCATGTATGGCATAGGCATCGCCTCTTGTATTGTCGATATTTCTTTAGTACAAACCCGTGGACAAAAAGCAATTCACGGGGGGAAAAAATATAATAAAAAAATTGAAATTAAAATTGAAAAATGTTGAATAATTTTTAAAATTAATTTTTTTTAATTATTTAATTTAATTTTTTATTTTTTTTCAAATTTCATATCATGCTCAATTCAGCTTTGAAAGGTTCGTCTGAACGCGAATGCGTGGACTATCAGTTATGATCCATTTAGAAAAAAAAATTAAATAATTTAAATTAATTTTTTTTTTTTTTTTTTTAAATTATTCAATTTTATTATTATAAAATTAGAACTAATGCAAAGAATTTCTTAAAACTTTTAAGAACTTTCCTTCTCTACTTTAAGTCTTGGTCCTGAAAATACCTCGCAATATTTTGCATCAGATTATATTTTTAAGGGAGCTAAAAAGTCGAGATTAGATTGCAACGTTGAAATACTAGTAGTTCTGTTTAGAATAAAAAAATGTGTCCAATTGGTGAGAATTTTATTTTCTGATTTTCGGCCATACTTAGTGACGATCTCAGACCATAATGCAGTGGTGAAAATATAATCATCGTTTGAAGTTTCCATCCCGACTCATCATTTTCATTACTGCCCCACTCTCCACTCGTTCCTGTTGAATCATAATTAAACGGTCGCAAGTAGTATGGTATGGTCTATGGGCACCATAATATAATGCGATGCTCCGGCAAATTAACACTTTAAAAACGTTTTTCCTTTCCTCTTATGAGCCATCAAAGTATTCACTTTAAAAGCGCATAAACTCAAGGAAACGGTTATAAAGTAGTAGTTTTTATCAATGATGAAGCAACGGTGAGAGCTGCGGCTTATGATTTAGCATTTTAATTATCCGAGAGAGTATGGCTGATGGCATATGAGCATCAAGATCAAGTGTTGGAGTTTATGCATTGCCAAGCTTATTGTGTGCCTGTGTGGTAAAAGTGCCGGCCGGGCGGCTGCGGCTCCCGTGGCGGCCGCGAAGCCGTAGCGCAGAGGGTGAGTTTTGTCGGGTTCTGGATTTTTAAATGAAACGATCTTTCCGGAAGGAGGGTCTAGGAAACATGGAAGGTGCTCTTTCAAAGTCCACCCGTGTACGTACATACAGGGTGTATCTGAAACATATGTCGTCCTTGTAACCACGTTTTTTAGATGTAAAAATAAGACTTTTTGCTCCTATAAATATGTGTCCGAAAATGCCCCCCTTTTGAGCTACAGCTCCCCAAAGTTTTAAGAATTTGATGGTTTTTGTTTTTTTGGAATTTTGACCACCATTAAGAACCAAATGTCCTGAACATTAGTGTCCCAGGGTAATTTTACGTGAAACATCCATTAATGACCTCGAGAAATTCAGAAATTGAGTCAATCGAGAAATTGAGAAGATTGCCTGAAAAGTACAGTCAGACTCAATTTCTGAATTTCTCGAGGTCATTAACGGATTTTACGCGTAAATTTAACATGAGACACCAATTTTAAGGACATTTGGTTCATAAGGTTGGTCGTTATTCCAAAAAACCGATCAATTTTTTAAAACTTTGGGGCTGTAGCTCAAAAGGGGGGCATTTTCGGACATTTGGTTCATAAGGTTGGTCGTTATTCCAAAAACCGATCAATTTTTTAAAACTTTGGGGCTGTAGCTCAAAAGGGGGGCATTTTCGGACACATGTTTATAGGAGAAAAAAGTCTTATTTTGACCTCTAGAATACGTGGATACAAGGACGACATATGTTTCTGATGCAACCTGTATATGCACTACGTAAGTTATACACAACAAAGACATTATTTCATACAGACGAAGTGCATGACAAAGTTTTATGAGGCATACTATAGTGGTACTTCGCATGGTCTCCAAAAATGCTCGACAGCAATCAGCTCACTCAACTATTCTATCACCATGGAGAATTGTACTCTTTTAAAGTAATCTTTGATGAATTTTTGATCGCGATTTTTTTTTTAAAGTAATGAGTTTGGGTTGGAAGGTTTGTGTCACCAGTTGATAGTTCCACCCCCCGATTTCGATTAATAGACTTGCTCGTCTGCCTACTGTAGAGTCCGCGTTCGGAGAGTTGCTGATCAGTCACACTCACACGCATAACTGCGGCAGTGGTCGCTCACAGTCCGTTTAATGGATATATTGTACAATGTACAGGGTGTACCAGATCACCCGGAAAGGGCATTCATCTTGAAAACTACTGAACCAAATGATTTGAAACAAGAAAGACAATTAAGTAATTGACCCCAAATTTTTTGATATTTTCCGAAGCCCTCGACATTCCCTTGGGGGGTATTTCATGGTTCAAACAAATTTTTCAAGTTTTAGGACGAAACTTAGCTCGTGGAAATTTCGAGACAATCTTTAATTCATCGATAGAACACGAAAAGACCATCTGACTTTCTTAGCTCAGATTACTCTGTAAAGAGTGAGTTTTTGACTTTTTTATATAGTCTTGGCATTATTTTGGCAGCATTTTTCATCAGAATTGAAAGCTCATTATCCTACATCAAAACCTTGCAAAAGCTCCATTCGCTTATTTTGTCCCACTGAGAGTCGTAGCGTCCACCGCGTAGGGTTTCACGGTTAATAAACGCGCGAAGATCGTAAGAACGCATTATTCATCATGGCCTGAGGGAGCATATATATATGTCCGCATCTATAGATATACACTTGTGTGTGTGTATGTATAGTCACTGATAAGAGACCTTTTGTGTGATTCTAATCCTTTCGACCCCTTTATATCTCCCTCGAACTTTGCCCCATTAAAAAAAAGGTCAGGTTTTATTTTTTATTTTTATTGTGACCGTCCGATTCTTCCTCCATTTGTCCGCCGTGGCGCTCCTAACTTTTGCATCTATTAATCGCCGTTGCAATCGAGATCGATGAGCGCACCTGTTTCTCTCGATTCAAATGGGCAAGTGCAATCAAAATGATAGGTGTGCTCGTCTGAATAAATTCTAATGAGATGGTAATGCGTATTTTTTTCGGAGGAGCACACTGGATATTTTATGGGACCTCCGTCCGGAAATTTCCTCAATTGCGAATTGAATCTGGAGAACGTTTCAAGTTGTAAGCCAAGTCGAGGAGATATCAAGTAAAGTCTTTCAATTGCACCCTAAGAATCTTCAAAGTTCCTATTATTTACCCAACACCTTTTTTATTAAGAAAATGCCTGTATTCATAGCTCTCGATCACTCGAAGCTTGAATTTTTTTTTTTTTTTTTTACTTTCTCACTCCGCGTAGAGAAAATATTGAAATCATGAAAAATTTGAAAATCAAGTTTGCTCCATTTCTTAGAATTTCATGTCCCCAGGAAACCCAAAAAACATATACCAACAAATTTCCGTCCACAAGAATAATATTTCTTCAACAATTGGTCTGTTTGCATTCATTTGGCAAGAAGATTTTTTTTTTCCTACTTTGCGAGAAGTGGTTCTTTGGAATTTGTCCAATCTTAAAATGTAGGGAAGGTTTTATCTTAAAATCGAGCCAAAAATGGCTATGAAAGTTAAAAAATCTTAAACATTGCTCAGAGGATTTTCTTGAAAGGGCATAGCAGGATAAGCATATGATTTTGGGCCCGGGCGCCTTTTTTAACGAAACTTTGGGGACTTGTTGAGGACCATGAGAAACTAATTTCTGCAAATTTTCAGCCCTTAATTCTGATTGGTTCTCGCGCTAGACGGTTTTTTCGAAATTTCGAAAAAAATTAATTTCTTAAGAACGGCTGCACCGATTGAGTTCAAATTTTAGGACGTTATGAAAGTAACCAAAATGCATTCAAAAACATTTATTTGATTTTTTTTAGACCGATTTTAGGGGTCCAAATGTCCAATTTTCGGTGTTTTTATTTTTTTTAACCAAGTTGCGATTCTGATACAACAACCAAAATTGGACTGTAGACGCCTCTAATACGCATCTATAACATATATTTTTCCCAAAAATGTACGCCACTTACGCCATAGTAAAATTTACGAAAAACTGGTTCAAGGGTCAAAAATCGCTTGATTCTGAAAGGGAACTTTAAGGATATTTACATCAGTCGAAAGTGTGAAAAAAAATGCGTCTTTTAGCGAAAACCGCGTGTTTTATCTCAATTTACCGAAAAGTGAGAGAATTTAACACAACTCTCATAGTCAAAAAACACACGTTCAGCCGCGCTCGAGCCTAAGTACCCAAATTTTTCGTCCCTATTTGCATTATGTCCCGGTGGCCGAGTGGAGTAGAGCGCCCTCGTGCTGTGCGTGCGATAACGGCTTCGATCCCTCGTCCCGCCGATACATTTTTTGCGTTCTCTCTCAGTTGCCGTTTCGCACTCTTTCATCTACTCTCAAATCTCCACATTCAAAGACATGTTTCTTAGTGTATTTTCTTTTTTCTTCTTCTTCCTTCCTTTTCTCTTTTTTACATTCTCCTCTCTCCCCTCTCCCTAGAACGCAGTTCTGCCGTTCGTGTATATTTTATGGCATTTATCAATTCACCGATGATTTATCAGTTGAAAAAACGATTACACATTTCAGTTCAGCTCACGATTTTAATGCTCGTCTGTAATATTTTCTAAGTCGCACCAATCGCCGTTAAATTGTCAAAATATCCGTTTTTTTTTTTTTTTTTCTTTTTTTTTTTTTTTTTTGGGGTTAATGACGACTCCACCGATTGAGTAAGTGTAATCTTTTCAGATTCCCTGAAATCGTCCGTGAATCGAAAAATGCCGACTGAAATGTGTAATCGTTTTTTCAACTGATAAATCATCGGTGAATTGATAAATGCCATAAAATATACACGAACGGCAGAACTGCGTTCTAGGGAGAGGGGAGAGAGGAGAATGTAAAAAAGAGAAAAGGAAGGAAGAAGAAGAAAAAAGAAAATACACTAAGAAACATGTCTTTGAATGTGGAGATTTGAGAGTAGATGAAAGAGTGCGAAACGGCAACTGAGAGAGAACGCAAAAAATGTATCGGCGGGACGAGGGATCGAAGCCGTTATCGCACGCACAGCACGAGGGCGCTCTACTCCACTCGGCCACCGGGACATAATGCAAATAGGGACGAAATATAGGGTACTTAGGCTCGAGCGCGGCTGAACGTGTGTTTTTTGACTATGAGAGTTGTGTTAAATTCTCTCACTTTTCGGTAAATTGAGATAAAAACACGCGGTTTTCGCTAAAAGACGCATTTTTTTTCACACTTTCGACTGATGTAAATATCCTTAAAGTTCCCTTTCAGAATCAAGCGATTTTTGACCCTTGAACCAGTTTTTCGTAAATTTTACTATGGCGTAAGTGGCGTACATTTTTGGGAAAAATATATGTTATAGATGCGTATTAGAGGCGTCTACAGTCCAATTTTGGTTGTTGTATCAGAATCGCAACTTGGTTAAAAAAAATAAAAACACCGAAAATTGGACATTTGGACCCCTAAAATCGGTCTAAAAAAAATCAAATAAATGTTTTTGAATGCATTTTGGTTACTTTCATAACGTCCTAAAATTTGAACTCAATCGGTGCAGCCGTTCTTAAGAAATTAATTTTTTTCGAAATTTCGAAAAAACCGTCTAGCGCGAGAACCAATCAGAATTAAGGGCTGAAAATTTGCAGAAATTAGTTTCTCATGGTCCTCAACAAGTCCCCAAAGTTTCGTTAAAAAAGGCGCCCGGGCCCAAAATCATATGCTTATCCTGCTATGCCCTTTAGTGAAAATATTCTCTGACTTTAGTTATCTACTAATCGCAATTACATTCATTACATTGTGCGGGAAAACTCACAAAATATATATATTTTTTTTTTTTTTTCCAAAAAACCAAAGAGTATTCGAAAATCTAGAAGACTCCAATCACATAAATAGAAGTCGATGAAGAGCATGCACCAACCAAACAGTAGTCCCTGACGTCTTCCGCAATCCGCATACGTTACAAGTAACAGTTTTTCGCCGACTCGTGATCACGTGATCACGTGTGTTACCAAATGCCTACACACATTCTGCTCCTCACAAGTCACACGTGTTGGACAATGCTCTCCGCGTCATACCATTCTCTCGCAGTCATTGCACTGTTGCCACGTCTGTGTGTATTAGTGTGTGTGTATGTGTGACCACCAAAGACCACCCACTTGTGTAGATGAGTATAGGCTGACGATAAAACTGATGCGTGTTAACTGGATTAACGGATGATTTAATAACTCGGATAGGTCCACCCCCCCCCTCCTCCCTCCCCCGTTCATACGATCATCCGTTGTGTCCGCGTCCTGTCCAATTCGCATCGCAGCCACAACACACAACGGAACCAGTTCTTTTTCAGCACTTCCAGAGCATCATTGCCAGATTGTATTCGTAGAAAATAATATTATTGCTAAAATTACAAAAATAATGCTGTAACCCGGAAATACTCTTCATGTATCGCAAAAATTGCATTTTTATGAAATGCCAATGTAGGAAAACATATGTATAGATGATTGGCTGATTTAGCAATCTTTTTTGCAAAACTATTAGTAATATATTTAGCTACATTAGTAACATTTTGGGCTAAATTATCATTTTTTAATTTTAAATTGCAATTTCTGCGATTCAAAGTGTATTCCCGGTTTGTTGCAATCAGTTTACAATTTTTAAGAACTGTTAAGAAGCTCCTTTTAAAATTACAATCCTGAAAAGAAATTTAGTTGCATGAGATGCTAATTTAGCAAAACAAATTGCTGATTGGCGGATTTAGCAATCTTCTATGCTGAAACTAGCCGTATGTTTTGCTACATTAGTGATATTTTGGGCTAAATTAGCATGTTTTTAAATCGCAATTTCTGCAATTCAAAGAGTATTCCCGATTTGCCGCGATCATTTAACAATTTTAGATCAATATTTGTATAGACTGTCAGGAAGTTCTTTTTAAAATTACCATCCTGAAAAGAAATTTAGTTGATTTCACAATTTTAATGGGGGACGTATGCAAATTGGTGTTATAAATTTAACAAAACATAGTGCAAAATTAATTTTGAACCAGTGAAACCATATTTGAATCACACCAGTAACTCATTTGTTTTCTTCTTCAAAAATTATACTCACACAACTCTTAGGGAATGGTCATTGGAATATTTGTTCCGGACAAAATTCATATGGTAACTGATATTTGGCAACCATGAAGAGAGTTAGAGAGGAGGTAAAGTTCTACTCTCATCTTATATAGACGCGCACTCAATTCTATCTCCTTCCTTTTCTTCTCAGTTCTCTTCGTCTTTCTCTGTCCGTTTTTTAATTATTATTTTTTTGAGCCGAGCTAGCTGATGCACGATGAAGACTGCCCAGCGATGCCCAGTGCGCCGCGCCGGTCGCTCGCACTGATGTAGCAATTAGGTTCAATTTACAAAATGATAATAAACGGTCGTTCATTAGAGAAAAGCGCGATCGGCGAAAAAACGGCCTTGCTACGGTTCATAGGTCACCCGCGGGTACGAAGTTCCTCGGCAACGCTGCGCTGTCGGATATCCGGTGTTGCCAGATTTGAGGTTAGAATCCGAATATTTTACATTGAGTCTTATGGGAAGTATACGTACATGTACACCTGGCAACACTGCGGATATCCGTCATCGAAATACAATGTGCCACGCACGAGATATCACGTTATTGTCACACTCACACTTAGTCACGAAAAACAAAAAACAAAATAAGAGCTGATTCTGAACTGAGAGTGGTAAATAAAATTTAAAGGCCAGATGCGGAAGAGAAGATTAAAAAAAACCTCGTTCCTAAGACGCGTTAGTTGTGACGGTGAAAGTTTCGAAATTCGAATTCGCCTTTACTTTTTTACATCCAAACGTATGGTTTTTGTTTTATTTTAAAATTTTATACGAGATCAATTTGTCTAGTTAAGCACGCTGTATTGTTAAGCAGCTTAACCCTAGCAAGTCTGGTCCGGGGTATTTGACCAACGTATATCATAACAAGAAATGGACTAAAAACGAAAAATACCCCCAAACGGATTTTCGCCGTTAAAGTTAAAAAAAAACCTCTTTTTTTTTTTATGTATCTCTAACTGTAAATGTATTTCAACTAATGAAATTTATCCTATTGCACCATTTCAGATCAAGTTTCATCAAACATCACCAAGTTTTGGATAGTCAAATGTCATGAAGTCCAAAAATTCAATTTTAAACACTGAGAAAAATTGTCTAGTTCATTCAACCGGACGACGTCTATTCAATACTTTTACGGCACTCCTGTTGTTTCAACAGGGATTAATGTTATTGTTTTAACAGGAATTCCTGTTATTTCAACAGGAACTCCTGTTATTTCAACAGGAACTCCTGTTATTTCAACAGGAACTCCTGTATAAGTAACATTTTCTTTTTAAAATAACAGGAATTTCAGTTAAGTATAAGTATTAGCAAAACGTCCGGTTGCGGCAACAAGAAATTTTTCTCGGTGAAACTGGATTTGGGCCGTTTCAGGCCCGGTTGACCACTAGAGCGCTCAAAAAGAATCGATCCTTGGAGCGTATTCGATTGAACCTCCAAATCGATAAATAATCGCGATGTATACTTTTGCTTACTATAGGTTGAAAAGGTATTACTCGATTTTACACAAGCTAAGGGGTAAAGGCCATAATTGGGCAACTCCACTAAAGACGCATAGCACCTGACACAGCTGCAAGTTTCTGGCTTCCTTGTTTCCCCGACGTCAACGACATCTAATAAATCGAAGCTGTCTCCAAAAGAAGAGCCCTTGAAAAAGTCAGGTGTGCTCTTCCGAGGACATACTATAATGTAACCGCAAGACTGATTTATACTAAAGAGCGCACCTCATGTATTTATACAGGCTCTCTCCTTTCTCCTTACGGAGACCGCCTCAATCTATACAAACAGCATTGCCATATTGAAGTGGAAAACTCGCCTACTTTCAATTTACTTTAATGCAAAATAGGCGAATCTTTTTCTTCAGTATCTGACAACCCGGTTACCTACAACGTAAGGCGGTCGTCAGACGAACATAGACAAGGGGTGCAAGAAGTCGAATATGCAGTAAGGAACAAGTTTAAGGGAGGAGGGGGAGGAGTAGAGGGGTTGGGGAGGTTAAAAAATGAATGGGTAAAACGTTGAAAATGTCAACAAAATGAGTTTCGGTGGCCCGCCTTCTTCGTGTCAAACGACGGTTTCGGGGTGTCCCAGGTCCAGGGCGCTCTTTTAGCCTGGGCCCAGTCACGGCAGACCGCCAAAATTCTTCCCCCCGAAGTTCTTAACCTTCGTCACTGCACAACACAAGCACTGTTGTCAAATCGTGCGTATAGCATAATTATCGATACTTGAAACAATGAAATTCAAAAGACAAAATTTATTTTCCCAAAAATTCCCAAAAATTTCCTTTATTTTTCTCAAGTTTCGTTTAAAACCGCCAAAAATTAAAAGAAATAAAGAAAAAAAAGGGCAATTTTTCTTGAACAGCGGTAAATATAGAAACATTTCTAAGGTGGAGGGGCAGGGGGCTATACCCCCAGGAGGGGCCGCTGAAACCTGATTTTTCAACTCGAATAGCTTAACAGTTGTACAAAAAACCCTTTACATTTAGTGTATAAATGACACTAATACACTGATTACACTAGCCGGTGTGTGTTTAGTGTATACTCACATGAAACTTAATAGGTGTAATCTTTATTAAAAATCTCCAATCCATTTATACCTACATACGCTCGTTTTAAAGAAAGAACACACCTGATGTCCTTTGTGTGTCCTTCTTTTGGTGAAGTTCTCAATTATGACGAGCATTTTATGAATATCCTGAATTCCTAACCCCGTTTATTTATCCTGTGTGCTCTTCTGAGTAAATGTCAATGAGATCGTAAGGCTTATTTTTTTAGGAAGAACTCACTGGATATTTTATGATGATGGTACACTGTTAGAAATGTTCACTACACTCCGAATCCAGTTATATAAAAGCCATGCGTTCTTCCGGTAGATAGTTTTGGGAGTAAGATATTTGCGGAGGGAAAAATGGTACGAAAATGAGGAAAGAGATAGTCATAATTTGCACTTCCACAGAGTTAAAGCATGATGATACTCTACCGAGGAGGCGTACACACCCTCTTCGATAGTATTTTCCGCTCTTTACTCCCGATACACCGTATTTTTACTACGCTTGAAAGAAAAAGGTACCCTCATTTTAATTCGCTCCAATTTTCCGGGTTTTTTTTTGTCGATTTTTAACAGTGTGCGTTGTCAGAGATCACGAAAGAGCACAGTTTGACAACGTCAAGTCGAGCTTGTCTAATCTGCCTCCATACACTACGAATGTTGAAGAACCAAAACCACAAAATCACCGAAACATTCAAGCACTGGCAGCCATACAGCCTATACACACTGTAGAGTCTATTACATACATGCACTCTTCAGCATACCTCATACTTGCAACCTATGTATATTGGGACGGTAGCAGTGGTGAAGGAGCGCAGTTTGCATTGTGATGCGGCTTTGAGATCTTTTCCGTACAAATCGCTTGAGAAGAATCGAGTTTTAACCCGCAAATTAAGGGCAATTTAAGATAATTAAAAAAATAATTATTAATTCATAAATTAAATAAATAAGAAAAAAATAATTGATTAATATTAAAAAATGGTACCTATAGTATAAATATTAATATTAATTGATATTTAATTTTGATAAATTATTTTGCCTAATTTAATTAACAATTAATTTAATTTAATTTTCTCATTTTTTTATTTATCTTTTCGTAAGAGCAATTTAAGGGTCGATTAGAGGGAAAGACCTGCTCAAATAACGCCGGTAGCTTTGAAACCTTACGAAATCCACATCTAAAACTCATAAAATGCTTTTAAATGCGCGAGCGCTATGGTAAGTATAGCGTTGGGCACTAATAATGGGAGATTCTTATAGGTCAATACTGTCACTCCATTAAGAAGTTGCCAATGAGAGAAGATTTTTCTTTAGCACCTGTGTCATGGGTACCATTCATCGGCTACAAATCACTGCTCTGGTGACTAATTACTCAGTGAACCTTCCTTACAAGCATAAAAATAGTTACAACATTAAGACGGTAATCTCCCATTATTAATGTCCACGCCGCATTACACTCGCGCATTCAAAAGCATTCTATGAGATTAGAGTTTAGATTTCCTAAGTTTTTAGCGATATCATCATCGTTATTTTTGGAGGTTTCTACCTCTAAATTGACCCTTCAATCGCTTTCAGCAGAAGCTTTCAACAGCCATATTAATCGATACACTCGAGCACCGTCTAAAACTGGGAGAAACATTATATCGCTTATTTAACTGCCAAAGGTATAGATTGCGGTTTTTAATGCTGCCTAAAATTGTGTCTAAAATAAACTTGTCAAAACTATGCTCACAAAATTATGAAAATGCACACAAGTTTTTTGTAGAATTAAAAAAAATAGTATCTTTTAATCTTTACCATTTATAAGAGGAATCCAACGGGGAAAAAATTTCAATAATTATGGTTCCTGAGAAAAGAGTACCTACCTAAGCATGGTCATGTTTTACAAGGTAGATATCGGGACGGACGACTATACCCTTAAGCCTGTGCGACGAGGCTTCTGTTTAGCACTACTTAAATTCTAAATGCCTCTATCACACATATTTGTAGACTGTTGACTAAGTAATTAAACAAAATACTTAAACACATTTTATGAAAGAACTCCGTAGCTCGCATCGCAGCGAATGCTTTGGATAATTGTACTGCATGTAGCTATGGCTATATGAGTTGAATCGCTTCAAATATACGATCAATATGTTCAATGTTGACTAATTAGAATGAATTGAACGTATGCGGTTAAATCATGGAAACGTTCGACTTGCTCGAGTGTTAACTGACACCGGGGCTTGACCCCGAACAAACCAAGCATCGAAAGGTGGTTTACGGCGAGCGAACCACGTGTCGCTGCGAAAAATACCCCCCGTTCATACATACATACATATCCCGCGTCCAGTTATAAAAAGGAATCTGAATGAAACTGGACAATATAATGGTGTTATGCGTTAGATAATAAGATGTTTATTAAAGGCGTGGCGCGCCATGCGTTGTATATAGCGAAAAATATTGTGGCTTGCTTGTGACAGTAACAATATGAATCTATATGGAAGAGTGTATGTCTGTGTGTGTATACATACGTATAATCAAGAATCAAGTGTGTCGATCAATTTTATTGTCAGATTATGTTTATAGTGTCGTTAAATTGGACGTTGTTGATAGTTGGGATGTTAGAAATTGCGCGCGCATTTACCTATACGCTGTGTGTTGTTCGCAGAGAGCCCACAGCGCATATTCGCACTCGGTTATAGGGAATAGGGCTACGACGTTCTACACGTATTCACTCTCGCTGTAGGTATTGTATGGCGGGTTGCCGCGTCATAGCGTACGGCGCACGGTCTCCCACGATAATGGAACGCGGCGTGACGCATTCTTTGACATTTTCATTTTCCGAGGGGCGGTCCATCCATGGGTTCATAAGTGGGGGGCTTGAAAAAATGTGTTGGCTTCTTTTTCTTTTTTCTTTGCTCCTCACTTTTTTGAGCCCCCCTACTCGGCCGTATGAAAGTGGGGAAGTCTACGGTATTACGACCTAAGTTTTTATCTTTTTTGGAGCCCTTTTCCAAATAAATGGGGGGGGGGGCTTGAGCCTCCGAAGCCCTTCCCCTGTTATTATTTTTATTTTGCTTTTTCTGCGCTCATCGTTGTTTATGCTGAAACTCTGATGTGATCATTCCAATGAAAAGCTTCAGGACTAAACCATGGGCGTAGCTTGAACATTTTTCAAGGGGGGCCAAGGTCTGGGAGATATCCCTCCCAGCTTGGGGGGAGGGGGAGTCCTTCCTCATAGATTTTGCCAATTTAGTTTCTCTAAGACGTGATTTCAAGCTATCTCCACCTCGCAAATGATAAGGAAATAAACACTCTCGCAAAGTGTAATTTTATGTTCCTTTGCCATAAAAAAAAGAAGAAAAAAAAAGAGAAAAAAAATGTTCGAATCGAAAAAATTAATCTTACAATTTTATTTTTTGCTTCTCATATAAAGTCAAATAATAATATAATTATATCATAGTAGAACACGAGAAAAAGGAAAAGTAGGACCTTCTGAACCAACTTCCTTCTCAATTTACCCTCTTGGATCACCGGAAGTAAAAACACTTCCTATTAATGCCTATTAAGTAACAGCGTTTATTATTTCGTGATTCGTTTTACATTTTTTTTTTCTTTCAAATATTACCTACCTACAGCATTTTTTCTAAAAATCAGATTTTCTGGGGGGGGGGGAGGAGGGGCTGCGCCAATGGACTCTTAAACTGTCATTTAAGCTCAAAATATTTGAAATCCTTTGAGTCCATCGATATAGTTATGGACGAAATCCTCTGAAAGTTGCCTTAGGGGTGTCTGTTACTGCGGTGCATTCACCTTACCCTCCTACTTATTTTTTTTCTCCTCAGCCATAAATCACCGATCAGAAAGTAGAAAAGTCACGGGGCTCAAATAAAGTCACGGGTACGGAATACTGAAATTTAGCGTATAATTGCTGCTGTGCTGTGCGCTACAGAGCATAATGCGGTGCCATGCCATGCCAATGCAATAAGCATGCACTGCGCAGCGTCTTCCGGCGCGTTCGCGTGACTCAGTGAAGTACGGTTCACAGGAAATCCAGGTGCGCTTGTCCGCCGAATCCCGAATTCAAAGCTTAATGTTAATTTCAAGGAAAGAGCACACCCCATGTTTCGACTACCGCCTCTATTGGAGATCCTCTTCAGATGAACGTGGATGGGAAGGATGAAGATGGTAGCTGTGTGAGTCTGCGGTTTACGCACAGTGGATGGTATTTCGCAATTTACTGGCCAGAATTCAGGAAGATAATACCTCCTTGAATTCAAACATCGCAAATAACAATATACATTGAAGTAGAAGATGGTGTAAATAAAATGAAAACAAATTCATGGTAATTAGCCAATCTTTTGTTGAATTAAAAACTTATTATTACTCAGAGAGTCACATAAACTGAAAAAAAAGTGCTGAATTTAACTTTTTTTTAGTTAAACGTATGGACACCACTTGTTAAAAACTGTTAGTTTGACTGTTTACAGTAGTTAAATTACCTCCTTGCCGTGTTAATTTTGCTAATTTAAACAGTCACACTAACAGTTTTTGAGTGGTGTTCATACTTTTAACTAAAAAGGAGTTAAATTCAGCACTTTTTTTTCAGAGTAGATTTTTCTATGGGTATTAAAATATCCGCATAGTATGACAAGAAAATTAAACAAATATACCTAATTTGTAATTAATATTAATTTAGCAAATAATTTTATTTATTGATTTTAATTTGTTTAATTTTCTTACCCCTGATGATGATTTAATAAAGGCCTGTAGCTGGCTCTCCGAGTAAGTTTTTAATTTTATACAAGATTAGCTATATATTATGAATTCGTTTTAAATTTGTTTATTTTATTTTTTAATTCCATAATTTTGGTTGATTATCATTTTGAAACTAAACTGATTCTAGCCTCACTGTATATACAAGTTTCTACTAGAATCATTCATATTAGAAGTGATTGAAGTAATTAAAATTAAATACTGGAGGCTTTCAAACGATGAAATTAGGCAACTAAAACTTTCTGATTTTTAACCTCCAAATCGGTTATCTCAACCCACTTTGCAGCGGGAGGCTAGCTCACTCCTCTCGATTCTCTACAGTAGAGATCCGTATGCAGTTGTGATGTACTTACCTCTGTGCACCTTTTTCTCCCCCGTTTTCCCTGATGAGATCATTTCAAATTAGTCGGAAATCTCCGCAGAGCATCTCACGTGACTCAACCAAGAAATGACCGTTTTTCCACTCTCTTAACAAGATTATTACAGCCACCGCACACTGGGACACGGTACTGCGAATATTCCGAATAATCAAATCACGAAAAGAGATTGAAAAGAAAATACGCATCAAGTGATGATGTCACGGGCTTTTTCGATGCAACACGATTTATACACTGAAAAAAATAAATAGTTAAAAAAGTACAGAACAAAACTATTTGCTAAATTTACCTATAATTTTGTTAAATTAATAACAACTCAAATGCTAAATCAGCAATTCATTTTCTTACCTTAACAACAACTTTGCCCAACCAGCAAAGCAAATAGTAAAAATAACAAACTTTATGCTGGAATAACAAATTAGTAAGTAAAATCAGCAATTTATTTTGCTGATATATAACAAGCTGAATTGTTAGATCAACTAATTGGGTTAGGTTCTGTTTTTAACTATTTATAATTGATAAATTGACAATGTCTATTTTGTTTAAAGAACACCATTATGTGGTTGATTTAACAACTATTTTTGTAAACTCAACAAATAAAATGGTAACTTAACAGAAACCCCTGGTTGATTTAGCAACTTTCAAATTTTTGTTAAATCAGCAAATTTTGAATTGAGGACTTTTACGGAAGAAGGGCCCATGGTACAAACACACGTTTCGAGAAAAACGCAAAACAAAACTTCAAATGGCTATAAGTGCTCGAATGATCGTTTTACACGAAAAAGCCATTTGGACCTAAGTAGGGCATACTATTGTTGATACACTACCGCCAGGATGGAATTTTTAAACGAAATTTTAGGGTAGTTACAATTAATTTCAAAAGCTGATTTATAAGCCCTTCTTCCGTAAAATTTTTTTTTGGTGCTGAAATTGAAGAATAAACGATAAGTTTTAGTTGTTTTAACACCGGACATGATCCAGAAACTTTATTTTAACTTAAACATATAAACACCAATAGAAATTCGTATACAGGGTGTGAGGAAAGTCCCTCCCCCACAGGGTGTGAGGAAAGTCCCTCCCCCACAGGGTGTGAGGAAAGTCCCCCCCCCGTCTAACTTTTGAACGGTTGAAGATAAAAAAACGAAACTCGGGGGATGTTTATAAAATAATGAGAACTACTTTTTGGCGTATCCAAAATTTTCGGGGGGCGCCCCCAAGAGGGGGTTTCACCCCCTATACCTCAAAATGTTCAAATGGCAACCCCTATCTTATGATACCTTGTTTTAAAGGGCGTAAAATTCTAAGACTTTTGGCGTAAAAAAAAACGGGTTAGAAAATAATATGATTTTGATATTAGTCTAGTCTTAGAGCCCCCCAAAATTATTTAAAAAAATGACCCCTCAAGGGGGCTATCTCAAAAATTCCGAGTCACGACCCCTATCGAGTGATACATCGCTTGAAAGGGCACACCAAACTGAGCATTTTGGCGCAAACTACAGGTCGATTTCGTTTTTGGTTTTCGATACATCGAAATTTGCCAATGGGTAAAAATCCAACTTTGTCATTCGATATATCGAAAACCAAAACGATATCGACGTGCGGTTTGCGCCAAAATGATCAGTTTTATGTGCCCTTTCAAGCGATGTATCATTCGATAGGGTCGTGGCTCGCAATTTTTGAGATAGCTCACCTGAGGTGTCATTTTTTTAAATAATTTTGGGGGGGGGCTCTAAGACTAGACTAATATCAAAACCGTATTTTTTTCTGAAAAGGACTTCCTTTTTATAGTATTTTTGACTCATAGTTTTTTAAATTCCGACTTTTCAAATGGGAGTTCTGATTTTTTGAAAATGGGTTGAAATCGAACTTTGACTAGCGATATATCGAAGACGAAAAACGATATCGACCTCCGGTTTGCGCCAAAAGTCTTAGAATTTTACGCCCTTTAAAATGAGATACACAAGATAGGGGTTGCCTTTTGAAAATTTCGAGTCATAAAAATCATGAAGTGTTCAGTTTACGTTTACCGGTTTTTTAGTCGAATTGAACAAAAATCTGGCAACGTTGTAACCAACCATATTTTCACGAAGAAAAGTTGATAGATTCTCCTTAAATATAGACTTGAAGTGGGTGAATTCTTTGAATTAGAAAGTCAAACTTCAAAGCGTTTCAGAAAATAATATTTTCTGAGAAAATTTTGATCCCCCCCCCCGCAATAAACGAGTGTACTCTAGTTTCATAAAAAAAAATTCGGTAAACTTGCTTAAATTTTGATTTAAGACTCATTAGTTGAAGGAATTTTGGTAAAATAACGAAGAATACTGAAGAAATCCTGTGTTTAGTGCGTCTTTCCGGAAGAAGGGCCCATGGTACTATGGGCCCTTCTTCCGGAAACTTTCTGTAAGTCGTCAGGGAAAAGTCGAATCGATTTGAAACTTTGTAGAGACATACCTTAGGGTAAAAAAATTAGTTTAAGCCATTTTACGAAAAAAGGGCCCATAGTACTATGGACCCTTCTTCCGTAAAAGTCCTCAATTGTTGCTTTAACAATTGATTTTTTTCAGTGTAGCAATGGATATTTTGTTTGTTCGACAGAAAAATATAAAAATCTGTGTTTTGTGTTCGACAAATTAGAAGAAGGATCCTTGAGTGCGTCGTTTCGGTTCCTCTTTCTTTCTTTTTCCTTTTTCCATTCACTCCCTCGCTTCTCCTGATGCGATTCTAACGACCCGCGCATTGCATCCAAGTGCAGTGCCTTTCTAATTTTTCATCATAATTAACCTGCACTTTTTTTCTTTTCTCTCTCTCTCTCTCTCTCTCTCTCTCTCTCTCTCTCTCTCTCCTCATTTTTTCTATTTAGTAAGGTTCAGAATTCAGTTGGTCAAGAGGGATTATTTCTTTGGTCTGGGCTCTCCGCGGTCAAGAGGTTATATAGAATAACAGACCGCTAATCTGAAGGCTCCGAGTTCGAATCGCGGCTTTGGAGGCGGAATCAGACGCGGGAAGGAAACCACGGAAAAATTCGGACAGACGATGGACTTGCTATACTGATTGGTCTTTCTCTCTCTTCTGCCATTTAATAACGTGAGTTAGATAAGGAAGGGTGAGGGGCGATGATGTGATTTTAGTCGTTATTTCTATCATTTTCTAACACATGTATTTGAATGGGCAAAGAGTGAGAGGGAGAAAGAGAGAGAGACATATTCCTTGATGCGCGTCTACTTTTCTTTCATGACTACATTTTTTCTAACTTTCTTGATGTTTCCTTCCGGCTCTAGACCTTGCTAGTCTAAACCTGTACATTTCATGAAAATAACTCCACACAAAAAATGAAAAAGTAATAGAAAAAGAAAGAAAAAAAATTAAACAAGAATAAGTCACAAGATGAAATGCGAATCTCATTCTTGGAAGTAATGACCGTGTTTGTTTCGAAGTTTTATCGCTGAAATCATCGAAAGACATCAAACGCAGATGAAGAATTTAGTCGTTCGATTAATTTCCTTCGCTTTGATGACATTACATTAAATTAGTGTTTTTTTTTGTTTTTTTTTTCGGGTTCAAACATTCAATATTTTTGCGAATAATTGGAGAAAGAATATTGACTCTTTTTCGTGAAGTATCAAAACGTTCGATTGGATCAATAAAAATTATGGTTAATCCAACTGGAATTTCTTCTCACTGGATTGTCATATACGATACATCCATCGCAGAAAAATATTAGATGGAATAGTAGTTCCCGTGGTATTTCTCGTCTGTGTATTTTTGACCGCCTAGGATTTGATATTTGATTTGGATTCGTGGGGGGGGGGGGGGGGGGGGGTAGAAACTACCATACTTTGTGAACTAACTCTCACAGTGACGGTTTGTGCTATTTAGCAACCCTGTTTTTTTCCATTTGAACCTATGCAGAAGTATCGATGTCTCAGAGATTCAGTACATCTCCTGAAGATCGACAGTGGCGAGGCGTGCGATTTGGCAACGTTCTTTCTTCCCATTCAAACGCATTAGAAAGGTCGAAATGCCTGGTCATCGCCGATGACTGAAGCGTTCGACTTTTTTGATGAATTTAAATGGAGTAAATACATTGTTGCCGAATATCATGCCTCGCTACTGAAGATCGATTATTCTACGTAGGTTTAAATGGAGAGAATCCCTCGTTGCCGCATTGCACGAGCCGCCACTGCTCACTTAAAAATTGCGAGGAATAAACTAAAAAAATCTCGCCTCCTGAGGAAAGTAGGAAGAGTACAATGAACTTGAATGCAGACGCATAGAGCATTCGAGTATACATATATAAGTGGATGCGCATGTGTGCGTGGTTTTGAGACCATTTCGCGCATTCGCGGCGGGCCTGGCCTAGCAGTGTAGAACTGGCCAGTAAAGTGGACTTTTATGACGGAAAGAGAGCCAAGCAAAAATATTTATGTCCCTCCTTAAAATATTTAAATTCAAACCGATTCTAACCCCTCCCTCTCTTTCCACGCTCTAACCTTCCCCGCAATGAGCAAAACAGAGGCGCATCATGTTGTCGCCATATCCATCGTACAAACTTAAATCGAGGTGGTCCCCGGAAGAAAGGCCCGTGCCCAATGTTGCCAGACATCGCCGTAGCCAGAATTTTGTCTTATTTCTCTTTCTTTGCCCCTTTGACATGCATGTGTTAGAAAAGGACCGAAACAAGGGCAGAAGTCACGTGACAGCTAGCCCCTATACTCATCCTTATCAAACACATGAGTTCAAATGGACAAAGAGAGAGAAAGACAATATCATGGCTACTGCCATGTAGCCACATCTTCTTATAAATTATCAACTTCTACATTAACTCTTTCAGACGTAGAGTCCATCCCAATTCCTAATGATCATTTGAATAACACGTAGTCTTATGGAAAACAGGAAAAATACAATATGTGCATCAATTTAGATGAGGAAACAGCGCTGAGATCAACAATGTTGGTCAAAAATCCGTTCCCGGATAAAAGGATTTTCAGGTCTGAAAGGGTTAAGGAAAAAATACATATGTAAAATGTATGCATTTATATAGAACTATATTTATATTTATAGTTACATGTATGCTAGGTTTATAGCTATTTAACCATATATAAGGAATAAGGGATTTTTGTACATGAAATTGTACAGTCGTACTACCAAAATGTTAAAAACAAAAACAAAGAGCAAAAAACAAGCAAAAACCAAACAAAAAATTAAAAAAATAATAAATTAAAAAAAAAAAAAAAAAAACAACAAAAAAAAAGAGTCGAATAATCATTCGAAAAATGGCAAAACACCCATAACATGAGAGGTGCGCTCTTAACATTGGCGGATCCAGCCCTCGCAAACGGGGGGGGGGCGAACTTGGGATTTTTGCTCCCCGGAGACCCCTTTTTTCCTTTTTTCTCTCTTCCTTTCCCCTTTCCTCACCCTCTTTTTCCCCCTCTTTTCCCACTAATTTGTTCGTACGGGGGGCCATTGCCCCCTTCACCCCCCCTGCATCCGCCATGGCTCTTAACTGAA
Organism: Trialeurodes vaporariorum; assembly: GCA_011764245.1. NCBI lineage: Eukaryota > Metazoa > Arthropoda > Insecta > Hemiptera > Aleyrodidae > Trialeurodes > Trialeurodes vaporariorum. Next base: position 32,604,333 of record VMOF01000320.1, read on the forward strand.
AATGAATACCACAAAATTAGCACTAAAAGCATCATGCACACTGTGGGTTTTTGTTTGATAATGTCTGCCTCCAAAGAATTCAGGGCAGGGGCAGCTATTTCGAGTTAAATCACACGCTTTTCCCATTTAACTCAATTTAATTTTTTTTTTTTTTAAATTTCCCGCCAAATTTGTCATCGCTGCCAAAGATTGTCTCAATTGGCGCTCAATCTGCTCTCCTCTCACTCCCATCGCCTCGTATTTTGCTGACTTATCTTGTCTGTTGTTGACTCAAATCGCACTTAAATAGAAATATTATTACGGACAAGCTTGAGGAGATCGGAAATGGACTTTGACGATTTTTTCCCCCCTATACTCACGGTGCCTCTGTATCTTTTCTCCTTCTTCGTCTTCTTTTTTTTATGAAGTATTTCTGTCCGCTCCACCCGTCCGATTTTTAAATTATGTCGTGTGGGTAATGTATAATGTAATATGCATATAACCTAAATGCGATTCGACAGTTCGAGCCGCTTTCAATTGGAGAAAGTTTAGTTAAACACCATGCGCACGTGTCAGAGCGAATAAAGGATCAGTAAACATTTTGGCCAGTGGCGAAGCTTGAAATTTGACAACAATGTATTTTCTCCATTTAAATTCACCAACAAAGTTGAACTCTTCAGTCATCGGTGATGATAAGGCATTTCGACCTCTCTAAGGTGCGTTTAAATGGGAAAAAGGAACGATGCCAAATCGCACGCCTCGTCATTTATTTCGGCCTATATTTGATTCACAGAAGCGTGTGTAGTAATTAATCGAGAGTCGAGAGTCCAAATACAAAACATAACAGAACCGTTAAAAAAGCAAAAAAATGCTAAAAACTGAGAATACAGTTTACACATTGCAAAAATTGCAATTTATGAATGCTAATTCAATGAAAAGTATTGCTGATTTAACAATAGTTTTTGCTTCACTTATTTCTCATAAACTCGCAATACTTTTTGCAATTTTAGCAATTTTCGTGTGCTAAATTGACATTTTTCAAAATGCAATTTTTGTAACGTGTAAAATGTATTCACGGTTTTTAGATTTTTTTTTTTTTTTTTTTTTTTTTTTTTTTTTTTGCAATTGTAACCAAACATTTTTATCTGTGTAGCAAACAGACCTCAAAAACTATGGGCCAAATTTTTAAACGTTCCTCGAAATTTTCTAGAATGATTCCAGTTGGGAGCTTATTTAAGCCATAGGCGGATACAGGAATTTGTCTTTCTCTCTCATCTCTCTCCAGCCGTTTGAACGCATGTGTTAGAAAAGGATAGAAGAGGTGGCCATCATACGTGACTTTAGCCCCTATCTCTGTCCTTTTCTAACACATGCTTCCAAATTGGAGGAGGGATAGAGACGGACAGACAAATTCCTGCATCCACCTATGATTTCAGCTTTGTTTTTCTCTCTCTTTTCTGATTTTAACTGATATAGAAAAGGATGGAAGGAGGAGCTTCCTCAAGACTTAAGTCCCAATGGGGCTCTTGCAAACTTTTGCTGTAAGCAAAAAAGCAAATAAATAGTCTAATATTATTTAAAGACTCGCAAAAATCACGAAAATCACACTAAGAAAGTCTAAAATTCAGTAATAAACTCACATAACCACTATAACGGCAAGATGGTAATGGCGCTTCGACGCAGGTCGACGCAGGGAGATTCTTGTCTATTATGTCACTTTCTCTAAGGAAACACAGAGATATGTCTCAATTTAGAAAGGAATCTCCCGCGTCTCTCCGCCACTAAGCCCGATTCTGAGAGTGAATTTCGTAATTTTTTAGTGTGCTCATCGTCATTTTACAGGTTTTCATGCAAAATCAACTCTTCAATCCCCTACAGCAAAAGTTTGCAAGAGCCCCATTACTTTTTTCATCGAACACGTGCGTTCAAATGAGCAGAGACAGGCCTCTCCGCGTTTCCCTGACGTGACGTCATCACTAAAACCGTCAAATCGAATGTCACTATTGGTGCGAGTTGCAAAATTTGTTGGTCCTTGATTTGAATGAACGCACGTCGGACACTCTTAAACGCTGAAGGAGAAAAGTGTTCCGAATCACATTTATTCCTCTGTCGAGTCAAGATTGCAAACAAGATACAATACAAAAACGAGATTATTATAATTAGACAGAAAGAAAAAGAGAAAAAAAGAATCGAACAAAACAGCGGAGAGAAAAGAGTAGAGCTCATACGGCTGTGTCGCACAAGGACCAGTGAGGGGGGCGGTGAGGGGGGGAGGGAGGCCGGAAATACGATAAATTTCAATAAGGTGTCAAAGGTGAGCAGAGAGGAGTTTCTAGCTGCATTTGCTCCTGGTCGATATCCATAAATTAGAGCCGCTGTTTTTGTCGCGCATATAGCATATTATTCTCCTCCGCTTGAATCCTTCGACAAGTATACAGGGTGACCATAAAATAAGGACCTCTGCCTAGAATTTCTCAAAAATAACAAATAAAATTGTCATGGCTAACAAGATATAATAAAGTAAGACTGGTGAGAGGCGGTTCGTGCTATTTGGCAACTATGTTGTTATGCCATTTGAATTTATGCAAAGGTATCGAATAGTCAGGGATTTAAATGAATCCCTTTAGGATATAGATTATTTTATGGAGGTTTAAATGGAGAGATTCTGTTGTTACCATATTCCACGAGCCGCCACTATGACTGATTTTTGTTCATAATGCTATAGCTACAGTTTGTCTCTTTGCGGCGCGTGAAGTAAAGATCAGGTTAAACAATTATGAAGTTTTGAAAAAATAGTATTATCCTTTAGATGGGTACTTTTTTATAGACACCCTGTATATAAGTGTAGGTATAATGCTACCGCGCGCGTCTATTGATAAGAAAGAAGTCGTAGGAATAGAGAGCTCTGAAACAAGGGATGCGCTCTACAGAATAAAAGCCATGGAATTAGTCCAAACGATTTCATATCGCCAGTGACGTCAGCGGTCATAAACAATTTACCTGTTGTTTCCCGGGATCCATTCTGATGCCTTTTTAGATTTCAATGCGCGTGCGGTCGCCGGCCCTGCTCTCAACACTCAACAAGTATATCATAGTTAGATTTAAAACGCAGATAATAGCCTCTTTCATTTTCGCCGGTGATGTCACTGTAACAACTGGCGCCCAACTCCCTCCTGGGCAGCGAGCAGCTTTTGACTCCCTTGTTGCACCGCGGGTACCTTATACTGGCGCGGTGGCCGATGGGGTCTGAAGGGCTTAATCAAGACACATCGGTAGCGTGAAACTTGCGGAAGTGAAGACGTAACGTAAAACATGTTTTATTTGCACCACAACGTAAGGTAGCGTAAAACATTGTTTTATTTCCGACTTTCATTTATACCCTCCCTTACTCGCTTGTAGAATTCCATAAGTAAGTGGACTTTGATATAAACCGTCAGCGTCAATCCTAATTACTATTATTATTCAATTAGAAAGCCTTCTTTCTGGCAATAAGGGCTGGGGGGTATTCCATTCAAGGGCGTTTATGGAGGCAGAAACGTCGATGGATTGTAGAATCGCAAAAGGGCAGCACTGCAAGCAGAAAAAAAATATTTTTAAATATGGACTAAAAAGAAAATTATTTCAGAATTACTGAAATTCTTAATAATTTTTACGATTCAAAAGAAATTCCCTTCGGAATTACCAGAATTCTTATTGGTCCTATTACATGTTCTCATAATTTACGGGAGTAAATATCGTTAAATCATAAAATATATGCTGGTTAATTTCAAATGAATTTTTTATTAGTCCATGTATTTAAGAATACGTTCCGTCATTTCGAAGATAAATTTTTTTCTCGTGTGGATGAATATTATAATGATACAAAATGTTAGATGCAGTCAAATAGTTACAAATTGCACAAAAAGACCTTTTTCAAAAATATTTCTTTCATCTGAGTGGGGAGTGGATGTTTGAGACCTCCCTCAACCCCCCCCCCCCTAATGATTCAGAAAAACGTTTAATATTTTAAATCATGGTATCCTTCAGCTGTCTTTTAACCCTTCATAAAGTGGTACACATGTGTACCATTTTATGTAACATATGATTCAATGGAATTTCAATAGGCATTTTTCCAAAAATTGTGTGACCCATCAAAGTTCTTAGAAAAGTATCCACTTTTGAACGGTCTGAAAAATCTCCAAAAAACTTAAATCCCAAAATGCACGCAAGAAAGGGTTAAATGGAAAGAATATGTTTTTGTGCATATGTTTGTTTTATTATTAGTTCTTATTATTTTAGATGATATAATATTCTGTAAGACTAATTGAAACGTATGATCTTGTTTGGCTTTTTTCACTGCGCCACATCAAACTCAATTTTGATGTATGTCCAAAGAATGTTATCCTTTCGTATTGAGTGCGACAGCCCCGAAATCAACGCCAAGACAGTGACGAGGGGGCGAAAGATTATCGAAGTCATACTGCGTTGGCGACGGCGGCGATGAGCCGACCGACTAAAGAGACAGATAAAAAAGTCGTATTTTTACTATCATAAGAGGAATGAGATTTATTTGGGAGAAGGGAGGAAGAAGAAAAAGTGGAGAGGGGGTCCCACCCTCCTCTTCTCATCCTCCCTCCTACGCAAGGGTCTCAGAAAAGAGGGGCGGAAAGAAAATAAAAAGCACTTGCGGTGTGTGCCGAGTCGTGATGTATGTGAAATTGTTATCAATGTCACGAGGGGTTGCGGTCTCAACTCAAGCTCTGCAAGCGCGCAGGCATGGAAGGGGGTGGTTTTCGGGTTCCGCGGCGAGCCGCTAATACAATTTGCGGTACATATCGCGGTGGCAGGGTTGCAGAGTCCAGGGTGCCACGGCGCGAGAGTGAGACCCTCTCTTTATTCCATGTTCCATGCATACGCACCTCGTGTTCTACAATTTCCACCCGCTGCCGCTGCCGCTTCTATGTCACGCCGCGCAAAAAAAGCGACCCCTTATTCTTCCCTTGATCTTTGGAGGGATGCGGGATGCTTCTCTGAAGGGATGTGAGTACATAATTTAAACGGACGCACTTCCTCGACAGACGTTTAAGGAATTTGTCGCTTTTAATCTCATCGCGAAAACGATTCAATCACGCCGCGGCCGCACTGGAAACTGCTTTAATTACCTATACCTTGCGACAGCTACTGCTTTACTCTATTTTCTTTTTCCCTTATTCCTTTTGTGTTCACGTATATCTTTCCTTTCGATTAATCGTTACATTCTTTTGTCAATTTAAGTATCCACCCAAAGCTTTCTGTTTATATTTGAGCCGCTCAATTCATCAATGTGCTACCGTGCATCGTGTCGTGTATGACTTGCTGCATATTCTGAGCAGTGGCAGCTCGAGCGATTTGGCAACAATGTTTTCCATCCAATTGAATCTATGTACAATAATCGAATGTTGATGAAGCGATGCTTCACTGGCGAATTGATTGTTTTACATATAATCAGATGGAGGAAAACCAATTGTTGCCAAATTGCACGAGCCGCCACTGATACTGAGATCTTTACTGGCGGTGGCGCTGTTTGACAAGACTCGTTTTTTTTTTGTTTTTTGTTTTTTTTTTTTGTTTTTTTTTTTTTTTTTCTTTACTAACAAGGTGAGCTTTTGGCGATTTTCAGCCGATTTTAGGCGTTTACTTTTCATTTTCAATCCGTTAAAGTATCCGTTCAAAACTCTCTAACTTTAATAGAGACGCTCTTTTTATCAGTGTGATACCATATACACCACATGGCCTTTATAGTTTTGCTGCATATGCTGATATCTACACTGACAGTGGAGCAGTCTTATCAGTGGCGACTTGTTCACTTTGGCAACCATGTTTCCCCTCTATTAGAATCTATATTAAATAATCGATTGCAGGTGAAGCGCTGCTTCACTATCGAATCGATTGTTTTACGTTGAATCAAATGGAAGGGAAACATTATTGCCAAAGTGCACGAGCCGCCGCTGGCTAAGACTGCTAAGACTCGGTTTTTATTTATTTTTCATTTTTTTTTCTTTGCTCAAAATTATGAGGTCGATTTTCAGAGGTGTCGGCACTTAAGGCCTAATGATTAGCGCAACTGCATGATCACCAACCCTGAGATCTTGGGTTCGAATTCCGGCCAAGGAGACAGGATTTTATAGACTCAGATCTAGTCATCTCTAAAGGACATGGATGTAAATCTTCTCTCTTTCGTTTCGATTGAATGCGTTGTAATGAACACATTGCAACCCATGTAAAATATCGAAATATTAGAAAATCGGCGATTCTTTTCAGATTCGACTTTTTGCACGGCTTCAAACGGACAAAATGCTACGTTGCCAGAATCACATGCTTCTCCACCGTCAAATCGGCAACAATGTGGATCATATCTCACACCTATACGAGCAATATGATTTTATTCAGCTGGATTTTCCTTGATAAGCAAACTGAGGTGGCGAAATTATGGGGACCCGTAGAGGGGGTGAAACGTTGAGCACACGGTATAGGTAATACGGCAACGAGGAAATTGATGAGGTCGAAGATGGAAGATGGAAGATGGAAATCGGCCCCTTTCTCCTTGCATCGGCCTCAACGCACATCACCACACCACTCACCTCTGGGACCGCGAGACCCGAACAGGATGTGGCGAGCGACCGGCGCTGGTGATGAGTATACTGGGGATACCCAATGCGGGGTTACCTGATTACATCGGAAAATTCGCCTACTTTACGTGTAGTTAAACGTAAAGTAGCCGGATTTTCTTTAAGCATCCGGCAACATCCGGTTATAGCCCCATCCTCATCATAAGAGCGGAACGTGATCGAACCCGCCGATAAAGTTGAGCAGCTTTTTCGGGAGGGATCGAAAGTTAACGAAGGAAAAAGAGAGTGAGCTTGGGATGAAAGCACGTGGGGTCGATGGGTGTGAGTGTGGGTATATAAAGAGGGGGTGAGAGGGGGTTAAAGGGGTTAAATTGAGGAAGGCATAGGGCCCATGTATCAGTGTAGCTTTTCCCTGAGTAGTGCCGCGATGCTAATCAAGCGCTGGATTTGCTGTGGAGTACGTTAGTGCAACCGACTTTTTAGGAGCTCTTTATTCATGATGGTACCTACCAAAAATTACACACGGATTGTTTTACATCTCTCACTTTTTTTACAATTTTTTTTCCTGCACTATAATTTTGCCTTGCATGACTATTAGGTGTTGTGATTTTCAACTGTAGGCTTTACGTTGTAGACAACGAAGTTGGAGACAAACGCAAACTTTAGTTTCAAGCAGATCCCCCCCCCCTCTGCATCCCATAGACCCCTGCATCAATTGACCCTTCTGCTATTAGGTTACGAATACAAATCAATGTTCGTTCCCTCAAGTTAGACGTAGTTAAATATTCGCACATAACGGTGCTGATTTTGCATACGCAATTGACTAAAGGCGCTCGAGGAAACATCATTTTTCAAATATTGACAATTTATAGTCGCAATGGGGCAGTTGCAAAGGTCTGAAATGATGTGTTTTATAGATAAAAAATGAAAGTAGGTCTACTTGATGAGCTGAGAACAAAGATGCCTTTGGTTTCTAATTTAGTCCCAATGTTCTGGAGATGAGATTTTGGCCCAAAATACGGGATTTCCGCGTAGAGACGTCACTACGCACACGACTTTTTACAACTTTACACGTGTGTACCTATCTCCAAAACCGGGACACTTGGGAAAAAAACCAAAGGCGCCATTGTTCTCAGCTCGTCGAGTATAATATCATTTTTTTTTTTTTTTTTTTTTTTTTTTTTTTTTATAAAAAACAGAACATTTCAGACCCTTGCAACTGCCCCCTATTGTAAGTGTTGACATGTACTGTAAAATGAATTTGATAGTTGATGGTTTCCATTGACAACTGCGTCTGCGAAAATACCTGCTGAATTTTGTTCGTCCTCCAGACTGACTCATGAGTAAAATGGTTTTTTTTTTTTTTTTTTTTTTTTTTTTTTTTTTTTTTTTTTTTTTTTTAAATATAAGAACGCGAGTTCAGCCGTTAAAACTCGAAACCGTTGTTTCGGTCGTTTAAGAGGTAAGATAAGACGGTGTCTTGGAGTTCAAACACCGCAGAGCGCCACAATTTCAAGCACTAATTTCAGGGCCGTTAAAATAATGTCCAGGGCACAAGGAGAAGTGCGGGTAGTATCTAACTGATCCGGACAATTTCCTTCGCTTCTCTTTGCTCCAATTAGGCTCGACGCAATGGCAACGGCAAACGTAATCGCAAGGATACATTTTCGCAAGACTCTGTTTTTCCGTGACGTGGCGACACAACCTCCAAATGAGCCGATCGTAAAACAAAAGTATGAGAGACGCACAGTAGTGAGTGTGTTCTTCAAAAATGCAACCGTCAAAATCAAGTTCTCCTCTACGGACCGAAAACAATGTTTGCAACTGACTCGTTCAAATTTAGGGAACCTCTATCAATTTGTAATCGACCTGGAACATGTGGTAAAATAAACGGTGGATAATACCCCAGGAACACTTTCTCACATCAAAATAATTATTCTGATGGGACCCGTACCCCCCCCCCGACCCCTCTTTATTAGGGGAGGACTGGGGCAATTGTAACACTTTCGACATTTTCAGCTCTCCAGACCTTATTTTTGCACTTAGGACATCAAAATTTTGCATGGATTACCTCCAAACTATCTAATTTAAGAATTCTTAGCCATAAAGCTCATACTCCAAAAATTACAGCTTTTATAACAATTTTTCGAGCTTCCGGACGAATGTTACAATTGCCCCGCGGTAGGGGCAATTGTAACAGTGCGTGGGGCAATTGTAACAAATGAGTAAGATGCAAGTTATGAGACTTGCGCCCTTCCAAAAAAGTCTTATGATTAATTTCAAGTAGGAGAGGAGTAGTGTATCCAATTTTCGACTCACCCACCCCTCCCCCTTCCTCCTTCACCGCCCCCGCCCCCACCCAACCCCTTCAACCCACCACCCCTGCAGAGGCGTAGAAACCAGTGCAGGAGCACATGAAAAATGCTGCCCTATTTCACAGCATCCTCCGTAACTTTCCCCCCGCTACGATCGACACCCCCTCCCCTCCCTCCACCCTCCCCCACCCACCCCTTTCATACTGGATCCCCTTCCTCCTCTTGTGCAGAAACATTTGACAAAAAATTGAATAGAAACTGCGGAAGACAATCTTAAAGGATCCCCCTCATCACCCCTCCCCCCTCACAGCCCTTCCCCCCTCACCACCCTTCCCCCTTCACCACCCTTCCCCCCTCACCGCTCTTCCCCCCTCCCCTCCCCTGCGAATGAGTGGTCCACCGCTGGTCGATCCACCACGGAGTAGTCAGCACCACTGACGATCCGCCACTGAGTAGTCCGCTGCTAGCCGATCCGCCACTGGTTAGTCCGCCACTGATGATCCGCCACTGAGTAGTCCGCCGCTGGCCGATCCGTCACTGGCTAGTCCGCCGCTGTTCGTTCCGCCACTGGTTAGTCCACCACTGGCTAGTCCGCCGCCGGCCGATCCGCCACTGGTTTGTCTGCCACCGGTTAGTCCGCCACTGAGTAGTCCGCCGCCGGCCGATCCGCCACTGGTTAGTCTGCCACTGATGATCCGCCACTGAGTAGTCCGCCGCTGGCCGATCCGTCACTGGCTAGTCCGCCGCTGTTCGTTCCGCCACTGGTTAGTCCACCACTGGCTAGTCCGCCGCCGGCCGATCCGCCACTGGTTTGTCTGCCACCGGTTAGTCCGCCACTGAGTAGTCCGCCGCCGGCCGATCCGCCACTGGTTAGTCTGCCACTGATGATCCGCCACTGAGTAGTCCGCCGCTGGCCGATCCGTCACTGGCTAGTCCGCCGCTGTTCGTTCCGCCACTGGTTAGTCCACCACTGGCTAGTCCGCCGCCGGCCGATCCGCCACTGGTTTGTCTGCCACCGGTTAGTCCGCCACTGAGTAGTCCGCCGCCGGCCGATCCGCCACTGGTTAGTCTGCCACTGATGATCCGCCACTGAGTAGTCCGCCGCTGGCCGATCCGCCACTGAATAATCCGCTGATGGCCGATCCGCCACTGGTTAGTCCGCCGCTGGCCGATCCGCCACTGGCTAGTCCGCCTCTGGCCGATCCGCCACTGGCTAGTCCGCCGCTAGTCGATCATTCCATGTCAATGCATTCACAATTATCAACAAATACAACAAACTAACCTTCAATACGACGTGTTACAACTGCCCCTGCAGTCGTGTTACAACTGCCCCGCAACCGCACTTTTTAATTAAACAGGTCTCACTGGATAACAACATAACCTAAAAATTTGAAATTTGCACGAAAATGTTCCTTAGGGTATAAGGAATGAAATCATGCAAAAAGTTTAACCGAGCAACTTTATTAAACCGGTTTTAGTCGAAAGTGAAGCAGTCCAAAACCATGAACGAAAATGGGCGAAAACCATAAACTCCCTGTAAAAACCATAATTATGCACCGATTGCCGTGAAACTTTGTATGGTACGTTGGAGTAAAGTAAACAATATATTAATGGCCGCAGTTCCAATTTTTTCCGCTTGGAAGTGCCTCAACTAGCACTGTTACATTTGCCCCGTGTTACAATTGCCCCAGTCCTCCCCTACTCTATGGGAGACCCTGAGACCACCCTTTAATAATCTGAGGTAGACCCCAGATCCTCTATAATATTCTGGGGGAGACCCCCAGACCCCCCTTAATGGGTTAATTTTACAGTAGGCTGGTTGCCAAATGTTTTTTGCAAATTTTCATCAGAATTCAAACAGCTATATATTTGAAACATTCCAATTTTTCCTTACGTTCTACCATGACAACGTTGCTGTTGGGTTTCATGAAAACCTTTTATCATCCATAACTTGCCTATAATTAAAAATTTCGAAGAAACAAAAAAAAAAAGTACATGTGGAGAAAGGTAAAATCAACTTCTTTGCAAAATTTTGATGTATATGGACGAGTAGTTCAAAAGTTATGCTGGGATACAGATGGACAGACATCTTTGCCATTGCAATACTTTCTCAATTACTAACTTTGTCAGGTCTGAGAAAGTGAAAATAATAATTATAAAAAAATAAAAAAAAAACTTCATGATAAAAAAATAATGAAATCGTCGTCCATCTGACGTGTTGGTTTAAGTCGAATATTTGAGAGATTGACTTTTTCATCGATTCCTGCACATAAAAAGTTTACGCTTTTTCAATCTGATATGTCAAAAATGCCAAATTCTCAATAGTTTTCAAGATATATAAATGGAAAACGTGTTAACGCAAGTCATGAAAGCCAAGGAATGGGGCAGTTGCAATGCGGTCTGCAATTCTGTGTTTTGATAAAGAGAATAATAGTACTTGATGAGCTGAGGACAATGGTGCTTTTGGCTTTTTCCTAAGTGTCCCAGTTTTGGAGATACACACGAGTAAAGTCGTAAAAAACTGTATGCGTAGTGACGTCACTACGCAGAATTCCCATTTAAAACAATGTATTTTTGGCCAAAATTTCAACTCCGGAATAATGGGACTTATTTAGAAACCAAAGGAATCTTTGCTGTCAGTTTATCAAGTACTTTCATTTTCTTTGTAAAAAATACACAATTTCAGACCCTCGCAACTGTCCCATTAGTGAATGTTGTTTTTGCTTTCCTGACAAGTTGCACAGATCGAGATGGATGACAAAATAACTAACGGAAATTAACAGACTGGACGTTTTGTCACAGTCAAAGACTTTCTCCGAAGATTCACTAAATTAATATGCTGTCGTCTCTGCCAAAAACCCATTCGCGATGACAAAAAATTCCGTCTAATTCATTCCTCCATTTTCCTCTTCTTCCCATTTCTCTTAGTCTTTTTTCGCTGGTGAAGTCTATCCAGATCAGGGCTGCCGTTTTGCGTATAATCAATGCTATTTTTCAATGAACCGATGATTCCACCGGTTGAGAAAAGATTACACAGTTCAGTTCAGATCATGACTGTAATAAACTAAAATACTCGCATCTGTAATCTTTTCTCAACCGGTGGAGTCGTCGATGACTTTAAAAAAACTTGCGGATATTTTAATTAATCAACGGAGTTTCCACCGATTAAGGAAAGATTACAGATCAGAGTATTTTCGTGCATTACAGTCATACACTGAACTGAACTGTGTAATCTTTTCTCAACCGGTGGAATCATCGGTGAATAGAAAAATAGCATTGATTATACGCAAAACGGCAGCCCTGATCCAGATAAACTCATACGGGCGGATCATGCAATTTGGCAACCATGAATTCATCCCATTTTAACATATATGAGGAACAATCGATTCTTTAGGGGGCTATGGCCCTATTACGAAACGATTGTTTCTTATACATTCAAACGGGAATAATACACAGCTGCCAGATTGCTGAATCCGCCTTTGGATAAACTACTTACATTTGTTACGTCACGGGCGTTTGTCAAGCAAGTAGTATATATACTGAGCTGATAAACCGAAGTAAAAGTTAAAAACTATGAAAGCAGATGATCGACCGAAAGAAAAAAGTAAGTTTGACACGCTAAGTCTCAATCATTGCGTATTTTATAGTTCTTAATGACCCTTACGGACTACGGAGTGATTAGACTGCTACAAGAGCTGGTCGTGCGCTTCAAGCAGTGGTGCAGCGTGCATTTTGGCAACGTTGTATTGTGTCCGTTTAAACCCATAAAAAAGTTCGAATCCGAAGGTGTTCACTGAACAGTGAACACCCAATAGTTCGATCTTTTTCAAGGGTTTAAATGGACGAACTTCAACGTTGCCAAATTGCACACTACGCCACTGGCTTCATTAAGTCACTGTTTTATTGACTTCATTCTATCCCTGTGCTGTCACTCTATAAGGCATACATTCATTTTAAGTCAAACTTTTTAGGATTTATATTTTCCGCAGAATCTGTATATTCTTTCCGTAAACACCTTATTATCAGCTAACAAGTCAACAAATTTCACCGCAGAAAAACGGTCAAAAGTAATAAAAAATTGCTGATCTCTCGTAAAATTTACGAAAAAGATGGCTGATAGATGCGATCGACCAAATCATCGACTGCTTTTATTGTTGAATGCCAATGGCTCAGTAAAATCTACATAATATTCTCATTTGAGTGAATACATGCACTTACAAATGTTTATCTAAAAATGCAACAAGATTGCAAAAATTTGGGAATGAACTTTACATTGCCGAAAATTTCATTTATAAAATTTGCCAATTTATAGCCCAAAATATTGCTCGTATAAAAATAAAATTAATTGTATATTTCAACAATAATTGTGTAGACCATTAATTTATATTGGTATTGCTAAATCAGCAATATTTTGCTAAATTAGCAAGATTTTGCTAAATTAGCAATATTGTTTGCTAAATTAGCAATATTTTTTGTGCAATAATTATTTCATCAAATTAAATACCAAGGTATTTACAATCGGTTTATTGCATTTTTTGCAATTTTAACAATCATATTTTTTTTCGTCACGACAACTGATGCTTCTAATCGAGGAACAAGAAAGACCGGTGCGCAAAGAGAAGAACAAAAGGAGTGGCAAAAAAAAATACAACCGGAGAGTCGAGACAATTAGACAGTTTTGAAGCTTAAGCTGAAGTCATTAAGAAAAAAATACTGCACACTCACCGATTTCATTCATCAGCGGGGAAATTAACGATTGTCTCGCGGGATCATTCAGGAGTTGTTGGAAAAGACACTCGACGGGTCGACCAATCAGATGGATTACGTCACAAATAAAGTCTATAAATCAAGGATTACATCTCTCCTGTCCACCCTCACCCCCACACCCTCTCCCTCCTGTCTCCCGGCTTTATCCCGTAGAGAGTTAA
>VMOF01000320.1:32618641-32668641 GCA_011764245.1 Trialeurodes vaporariorum
TAGGTAGTTTAGAAAAGATTACACAGTTCAGTTCAGTAAATGATTGCACTGTCACGAATATACTCTGATTTGTATAATAATTTCTCAATTGGTGGAACATTCGTTAATTAATTAAAATTTCCACAAAATTCTCACGTAAACAAATGTGTTTGAAAAAGACAGGAATTTGAGCTCTGAAGTCTCATGACCACCCCTCTTTTCAATCTTGTCTAACATATGCTTATTATCTACTTATCTACTTCAGACTTCACTGTCATGCATATTATTATATATTTTACGTGTGAAACATGTCGAATTAAAGATTGTTTTGTTTCTTTTGTTACAGGTAAGTTTCGATTACTCAAATCATTCATTTTGTCAACTATGGGTAAGATTTATCTTTCTTTTGTTCAAGTTATTGTCCTCGCCTGAATTTTGCAGTATTTTGAATAAGAAAGTTTAAAAGACTATTTTTAAGAACCCGTAATGCTTTCTCGGTCGATCATTCATAATTGCGCAGAAAGTTTCGCCAGAAACAGTGTTGCAAGAAAAAAACAGGAAGAAAAATGAGCTGATTTAACAATTCCAATGTTATAAATAAAAAAGATGATTGCAAATGGTAAAAGTCAATGTTTAAAAACGGAATACTGAATTCATAAAATACTGTCGTCAAAATAATAACTCGAATTGTTAAATCAGCAAAATTGTTTCGTATTCTACCCATACCATTTTATAATTTGACAATCTATTTCGTCAGCTTAACAATCATAATTTGTTAAAAAGATTTCGAAAAATGATAACAGTTAATTTTAATAGAACGGTATCCTATAAAGTAACTAATTACTATAGTTGAACTAACAACTCAAATTGTTAAATCAACATAAGTAATTGTTTCTTCCTTTACATGCCAATTTATGATTTTAACATCTATCTCTTTAATTTAGTGTACCCTTTCTTTAAATTAATGTTTAACATTTTGCGGTCACCACGTACTTTGAACATTAGAATTCTTTTTTGCTAGTACATATTTACTCCTCTTTGTCAACGAATCCAACAAACCGATTGAAGATCGCGCACAGTTTGTAAACGATGGTGATTCCGGTATAGCATTCTAGAATTTATCTGTTTACTGCATCCGTGCAAAAAAGATTACATTATCCTATGATGTAGTATATCTATGTATATTGAAATGCACTGCTACTCATAATCTTTTCTGTATCGAGACAGTAAAAAGATGAATTCTAGAACCGCGATCCTTCGTCCTCCTCGTCTTTTTTTTTCTTTTTTAATAATATCAAGTGTACGGATTAGGAGGATTAATGAAGAGCGAAGGGACAATGGATGACAGGAAGGGATGCACTTGTGGCAGGCATGAGGCACTGAGGCAAGCGGTTGAGGGTGCCCCATCCCTATCGGCATCCCTTCGAAAAAGCACTTGCGTTGACCCTTGATATGCGATAGTCCCTTCCCACTTGCGACTAGCGAGTGGCGGTAGATGCTGATCTAATGAAAACACAAACTAGGGCCAAGGAGTCGCATGGCTTGAACACGCAGAGTCGACCCCCCCCCCCCCCCCCCGGTACCTCTATCCCTCCATCCCTTCACCAGTCTCTCCTTCTTTATCGCATATTTTCCTATTACATTGATTTTTTTTTTTTTTTTTTTTTTAACCAAGACCCGGCCCCCTCCTCTCACGGCGGCGTACGTAACCTCAAAATATGAAAGAAGCGGGGTTAATTTTGTCCGAGGGCGCGCAGTTGTGATTTATAATGCTTCTTTCCGCAATAATGCTCTTTCCTTCCTTTTTACCGCTCGTTATATTCCATCCGTGCAAACGAAATTAATGTGATTGTTTGTTTGGTGCATTACTGGACTGTAAAAATCTTTTAGTTCAAAAATTTGAAGAGAACAAAATTACAAAAAAAATATTAATAATTAAATAAACTTCCTTCATAATGGTGCTGATTCATGCTGAAATGATACATAAATACAATATACATAGCAGAGGCGGAAAGGATGATCTGATAGATGATCCGATGAGGTTTGGAGTTTTCTTGCTCTCGGAAAATTTCTTCGAAATTTCGTTTTAAATTTTAGAGTCAGAATGGTCGTCGGGAGGCGGGGGAGTTCCCCATCCTAGATTATGAGAGAGGAGGAAGAAGAAAGAAAGAAAATAAATAAATACCAAATGTATCTGTTTGCTTTATTTCTGTCGATACTATTCAGCTCGGACGTCATAGTTAAGTGTTTGTCAGGACTTAGGATCAAGTTTAAAACTTCCTACAAAACCGCGATTGCACTTAATGCTATTTTAGCCGAACATATTCGACCAATGCGTACAATGTATTATTCTCAAAAACGTCCCGTGGATGCAGAGGGTGTCCCGTAGGAGAGGGGGGGGGGTGCACTGAAAAATCTTCGACGTCCGATGACTCGACACGTTTCCGCGTAGGATCGTGTTGTCCGTCGTGGTTCCATTGTTGCCGAGTCTCATCTGAACTTTTTCTTACAATATGGGGCTCTTGGAAACTTTTCTCTCAGGTGATTCTTGCATATAAACCTGTAAAAGTGACGATGAGTAAGCTAAAAATAACAAAATTCACTCTCAGAATCGAGTTTAATGGCGGACCTACTCACACACGTCCTATTTTTTTGCACTGATAGAAGGGTCATATCACTGCACTATATAGTCTGAGACAGGAAAAAACTGGAAAATAGTCAGAGAAAAAAATCAATAAAATATCATCATTTTTGACCGTTCAATCTTCATTCCTTTAAAGCTTTTCTCTGCCATTTCTAGGTTTAAAATACTAGTTAAAAGTCTTCTCTGTGAATCTGTGATTAAGTTCGGTCTTGAATGTTTATAAATGATGAATTGTTGATAAATTTACTTTTTGATTTTTGGCCACTTTTTGACAATCTCAGACCAGCGGGCCGATCATTTACTTCATCGTTAAACCGATCGTTAAGACTTTGTCCGAGTGATTCTAATGGTTTAATATTGTAAAACTTAGCCGTTGCTATGGTAACCAGCGTTATAGTGTCCGTTTTTTAAAGGTTACTCATGAATAGCCTTTATAATACGAGACTCTTAACAATAGTTACCATAGCAACAGCCAAGTTTTACAATTTTCGACCAATAGCACCACTCGTAGACAGTTTTAACGATCGGTTTAACGATAAAGTATATGATCGGCCCGCAGAGCGCTGAAAAATTAGACAGAGTTAAATATGTTTGAAAATCGGTGGACTTATCAATGAATTTAAAAAAAAACTCCACCTAAGACCCACAAAACAGCAGCCTGGACTGCAGTAAACGAGAAATAAAAAGATTTTTTTTCGGTACAGTCTGGCAACGTCGGGGGGCCCCAATGGATGGCGGGCGCGCGGACACAAACGTGAGAATTGAAAGGAATGCCAACGATTAGCTTTTCTTCACCATTAAACAGATCGATCATTTTTTTTTCCTTCTCTACAACTGATCAAAGCGATCCTCCGTCTGTATGAAAGTATGTGTCGGAACTTATTCTTTCTTTCTCTCCCGTATTCTCAATCTCAATCCTCTCAAAATGTCCTTCTCTCTCCCTGGCTATTTAAACGTGCTAGAAAAGGATGGGAGAGACAGCGAAAATCAGGTGGCTGCCACTGTTTCGTCCTTTTCTAACTCACACTTTTTAATGCGGGGAAAGAGAGAGAAAGAATAATTCCTGGATCCGTCATAGTGTCTCATCGGCGTAGCCTTCTCTCAGGTTCTACATGTATATCATTGATATGCATGGTGAACCAATCAACAATCATCCAAACAGCAACTTCGTAGTAGAGTAGAGGTGGAGGTGATTATGTCTGCTGGATTAAAAATTGACGTATCGTTGTGCTTATGGTAATTTTCTTTTTTTTCTTTTTTTTTTATCAGTGTACAAAAGTTGTAAATTTTTTTAGGGGTCAAAAATGGTATTCATTCAGTGGCGTCGCGTGCCATCTGGCAAAAATACAACTGCTCCATTTAAACTCATTAAATTTATAGAATTTTCCTTGTGCACTGCGCACCCCCGGAATTCGATATTTTATATGCGTTTAAATGGATAGAATACATTGTTGCCAAATTGCACGCGACGCCACTTTATTCATTAAAAGCATTACACAAAAAGTCTGATGAAATTGAAGCCTCAAATTAAATAAAACTGAAACCAAAGGATTGTTACTTTTGTTGGTGACGCGCATTCATAAAAAAAAAAAAAAATAAAAAAAAAAAAAATCGAATGAAGTATCCAATTGAATTCAAGTATTTGCTTAAACGTGTTTCTTTCAAAACAACAAAGAAGAAAGTACAAAAGGACGAGATGAAGGCAGGTAAGGAAGAAGAAAAAAAATAAGGAGAGAGAAAAAAAAGAGAAAAAAACAAGATCAATATGAAAATTAGCGCATCGCGCGTCCTTTTCACGTCCACACTTTCACAAAAGTTATACATTTTTTAGAGGTCGAAAATGGTATTCATTAAAGGCATTACACAAAAAGTCTGATGAGATTGAATCCTCAAATTAAATAAAACTGAAACCAAAGGATTTTTACCTTTGTTGGTGACGCGCATTCATTAAAAAAAAAAAAAAAAAAAAAAAAAAAAAAAAAAAAAAAAAACAAAAAAAATGAATGAAGTATCCAATTGAATTCAAGTATTTGCTTAAACGTGTTTCTTTCAAAACAACAAAGAAGAAAGTAAGAAAGGACGAGATGAAGGCAGGTATGGAAGAAGAAAAAAAAATAAGGAGACAAAAAAAAACAAGATCAATTTGAAAATTATCGCATCGCGCGTCCTTTTCACGTCCACGCTTTTTAACACTTTAAGAGCCCTCACGTTCTTCCGTGCAACCCCTCCTTCCTCCTTCAGCCCTCCCCCTTCCCTACCCTTGAGGGTGAAATAGGGTGAAATGATTGTGCAAGCAGTTTAATACCCCCCTCCCACTCTCTTGCTGGGTACCCGTAACGCACACCGTAAAGTGCCTTCTACTTTCACCTTTTTGTACCTTCACCCTCGGTAAACCTTTCCATTATTTTTAACTTATTTAGTTATCAAAGTTTCTAGAGTTTATCCATTTTCAGAGAGATAAGTGTTTCGGCTCCCGTTTTAACCGCATGTATTCTAAGGCTATCAGCCGCCGAGTGCCGCAAAGTGGGATTAGAAAAGCTGGATTTCTGAGCGAAAATAGAAGGCTCTACTGAGAGGTAGAACAATTTAATCAATAAGGCTCTTGCAAAATTTTGCTGTAGGAGATTGAAGAGTTGATTCTTGCATAAAACCCCGTAAAAGAGACGACGAGTACACTAAAAAACCACGAAATTCACTCTCAGAATCGGGTTTAATGGCGGAGAGACGCAGGTACCGTGGGGGATTCCTATCTAAATTGAGACATATATCTGTGTTTCCGTAGATAAAGTGACATAATAGACAGGAATCTCCCATGATACCTGCGTTGAACAGCCATTGCAAACTTGCCGTTATAGCAGTTATGCGAGTTTATTACCTACTGAATTTTAGACTTTCTTAGCATAATTTTCGTGATTTTTGGTGGTCTTTACTTACATTAGATTAGACTTATTATTTGCCTACAGAAAAAGTTTGCAAGAGTCCCATTAGCGGAAAACATCTCTAAGCAGCAATATTATGAAAATATATTTATTAATTCGAAGAAAAACATCTTTTTTCTTTTTAAATATCGCCGGTGCTATTAAACAATCGCATATACATACTGAAAGAAAATAATGGCAAAAACTATTTACACAGTTAAAAGTATGATCAAGACCTATAAAAATGGTTTGTTTTACAATTAAAATAGTTTCATAACCTCCGTGCTGCTGTAATTTAATTAAATTAAATGGTAAAAGCAACCATTTTATGGTTTTTACCGTTCTTTTAACAATGTGAATACTGATGAATAGTTGAATTCGCCACTTTTTTTTCAGTGTACAATTGATGTAACATACACGGGTGGTCCGAGCTTTGAGCCATCAGTTTGCTCTGCAAGGAGTGAGTTCTAGACTTTTTAGATGATGTCATTGTTATTTTCGTAGCATTTTACATATTTGAGAATTGGCTGTTCATTTTTTCACAGCGAAAACATTGTAAGAGTTGCATTAACCAATCAGATGCGTAGGTT
Source organism: Trialeurodes vaporariorum (assembly GCA_011764245.1). Taxonomy (NCBI): domain Eukaryota; kingdom Metazoa; phylum Arthropoda; class Insecta; order Hemiptera; family Aleyrodidae; genus Trialeurodes; species Trialeurodes vaporariorum. The sequence continues at coordinate 32,624,773 of VMOF01000320.1, forward strand.
AAAGAAATGTAACCTGAGTGGATCAATCATACGATGCAGTTCAATGACTGAATATTGTCACCTTTAACCCTTTCAGACCTGAAAATCCTTTTATTCAGGAACAGATTTTTGACCAACATTGTTAATCTCAGCGCTGTTTCCTCGTCTAAATTGATAAGCATATTGTATTTTTATGTTTTCCATAATACTACATGTTATTCAAATGTCCATTGGAATGGACTCCGCAGGTCTGAAAGGGTTAAAGCAGCCGTTTCACCCTTTATAAACCCTTTCATGCGAGCATTTAGGGATTTGACTTTTTTGAGATTTTCTTTGATCGTTCAAAAGAAGACAATTTTCTAAGAATTTTGATGGGTCACACATTTTTTGCAAAATGTCCTTTAAAATTCCATTGAACCCCATGTTATAAAAAAATGGTACACATGTGTACTCCTTCCCGTGGAAGGGTGAAACCCATTATCTTAAAAAACTTGCCCACTGAAAATTTTCTCCAACCGAATTTTCCTCATGAAATCATGATATCGTACAACTGTGTGACGGCAAGCTTAAAAAACACGTAGCGTCGAGATGTATATTACGCTGGTGTAGTTTTAAGCGGCAAGTCCCGCAAGTCCCTCCATTTTAACATACTTTCTGTGTTTTGCGGGGGGTGGGGGGGGGCGGCCGGTGCGGTGTCCTTTTCGCGCTGGTTTTATAACACATTGCCCGAAGTTACTGTCGAAAACGGTTCATAATCTTGTTTTATTTGTAAAACAATTTCACGGTGTATATGCGCAGTGTATTGACTTGCTGTATACGGAGGAGCTTAAACTAATCCGCTTTTTCTGAAAAAACAAGATAAAAAATTGTAATTTTATTTTTTGATGGAAACAAAAAGGGCAATCACAATCCTGCTCGGTTTTTTCCTCTCGCAACCCTCGCTCCTGTAGTTTGTCTACCACCAGCCTCCTGTTTTGTTTTTGGGTCGGAGGGAATCGTTATATTGTCGCAAAAGGGTTTTAAATATTGTCATTGTGAATCCATATTAATGGAAGTGAAATATGAATAAAATGTGATTTTTTTTTTTTTTTTGTCTAGACTTCTTCACGCACATAGATTCATATTCCTGCCAGAATACATTTTTGATTATTACTTTAAAAAAACAATCAAACAAAAATATAGCATAACTCGTGAAAATAAAATATAGTTTTCTTACGTTTAGACATCTACACATCATTTCGCATTAATTATACTTTTTCTCGCATTGTATACCTGGAATACACTTCACATTGCAAAAACTACATTTGATGAAATTCTCATTTATAGCAAGAACATATTGCTGCAGAAATATGTTTTTGCTTCAATTGCAACTTTATAGCTAAATTAGCAAACAAAATTGTTGGTTCAACTAAATTTTTCGCCTAAATGGTAATTTTATTGTTTTGCTGGTATTATATATTTTGTCTAGTTAGTAAATTTTTGCAATTTAAAGTTTATTCCCGGTTTTTAGCAATTATGATGCAATTTTTGAAACATTTTTTTTTTTTTTTTTTTTGTGATAACGTAATTTCGGCAGAGGTAGGTTTTCGGTTTTGGTTTTTCGGTTTCAAGAGACAAACCCAACTTCTGTTTCACATTGATATTGCTCACTTTGATAAGTTCAAGATCTTTCAAAACGATTACAAAGAATGGTAACAAGTTCTAGAATCAGCTATCACCCTTTGACAAACTTTTGTCTCATTTTATTTAACGTATCTGCGAGTTTTGATCCCTTTTCTTTTTTTTCAATGGGTGAACTTCGACCTTTGAAATGTATTTCTTGAAAACAGTTTCTTTTCAAAACTTGATTGATTCAATTTTGCAACTGATCGATTTACACCCCAGAAACTCCATGTTTTTAAAATGAAATCTTATTTGTCAGAAAAGTGATGTTAAGAGTGGAAAGTCTGTCTTGAAAGCTTAACCAAAGATAATTAGATTTGTGAGTTTTTTTAACTTAATAATTTTTGGCAGTCAACTTGATCATTCTGGAACACTGTGTAGCGTAATTTCAATTACAAGTACCTAAATGAACCGACAAATCTACCCAAACTGGCAAAATGAAAATTCTTTGCACGCCTCTCTCATGAAAGGACGCAAGTTGTTTAGAGGCGCCTTCAATTTAAAAAGACGCAACACGAGGAGCAAGCCGATGCTTGAGAGCGAGAGGCGCACACAGCAACAGCATACCAATTACCAAGTCTTAAATTCGCCTTCAAAATTCGATGACGCATATTTTAAGCAACCCGCTCCACATCCTCACATTCTTACAATCTTCTTCATCAACTATAGATGATGCTCGTTATTAATTTTCCGTAATAGTATCATAGTTCTTTTGGATAGGATTCTTCGTGTTTTGTTTTTTGTTTTTGTTTTTGTTTTTTTTGTTTTTTATTTTTTCGTTTTTCTTCTAACGCCATTTTGCGATAATCATATCCTTGTAAAGTCGAGGAAAAAATAATTCCAGAGAACTCATGAAGATAGGCTGCCCTTAATACTTATCATGTATTAAGTCTATTATCTGAGTATATTAAGTAAATTTACTTAAGTATATTAAGTTAAACTTTGCAGGTGGCTATCTAGCCAAAATCTTAGGAGCCTTCTGACATTCTATCCCCGACCGTCCCGGTTTTGCACCGCAAAAAAAGGAAAAGGAATGAAATATTTAATTTCTCTATAAAAATGCAAGTTTGTCAAATTCTCTCAAGATTTAGGCCGATTTGAAGTTTGAAATTGTTTACACACATTTTTCTATGCCTCAAGAAACATGTGAAAAGACATGACATTGAATGACAAAAAATTAGGTCTCTAAGTCAAAATGTCTTCTTTGATATAGGCCTACGCAACAATGGAAGCTCAAGCGACTCCAATGAATTCTAGCAAACAAAGGATACAAATTAATTTGAGCGTGAGATATATATTCTGCATTGTTCGACAAAACGTGATGCAGATGACGAGGCGAGGGTGCGTATTAACTGAGAGACTTTGATGTGATAGGTAAAATGGGTACGAGGAGGTTCGAGGTTTAAAGGGCAAATTAATCCCACAAAGGGACGAAAGCTTGCCACCGTTTAAAAAATGTCGAATTAAGAGTTAATCTTATTGGCTTTTGGTTAAAAAACTGATGAGTTGGTACTGTTTGATAATTATTCTTCCCTGTGTTGCCAATAGCGTGGCTGTAGCCGTGGAGGTGGAAATACGTCTTTCTCTCTCTTTGCTTGTCGATTGTTTCAGTAAAGCGATATATTCTATCGATTGCCATCCGAGGACCTCTGGTTCCAAACAAACTCTAATTCATTGTATATTCCCTATAATCGGATTTTTTGAACGGGAATGTTGATTATTAAATCATTGGTTTCTAATTAAGTCACATTGTTTCGGAGATGAGATTTTGGCCCAAAATACATTGTTTTAAACGGGAATTCCGCGTAGGGTCGTCACTACGCACACGATTTTTCCCAACTTTACACCTACGTTTCTCCGAAACCGGGACGCTTAGAAAAAAATCAAAGGCACCATTGTTCTGAGCTCATCAAGTAGGTTACTATCATTTTCTTCATAAAAAACACGAAAGTTCATACCCTTGCAACTGCCCCATTTCCCAACTTCTGGACGTCAGCAGAACGTAGATACAGAAGCAGAAACAAAGAAGAAGAAGAAGAAGAAGACCGAAAGTCGTAACTCTCTTTTACGGTGGCGCTCTCTTGCACGTTGCGCTTGCCGCATAACAGACAAATGAAATGTCGCGGTTCTCTCAGCAACCGCATTTAAAAAAAAAAAAAAAAAAATATCCGCTAGTTTCATTCCGATCCGGATCATGCAGATTTATAACTACATGATCGCACTCTTTGTGTGATTTGTCTGTCTCCAGGTGGCACCCGGAGCAGCACCTCCAACTCACTGTCCGGGCGTTGGGGAGGGGGGGAGGCTGGGGCTGGGGGCATAAGTCATGGACCCAAGGCTTCTGCTCCAGTTATATATTTATTTTTCCACGAAAGTTCGCAGTCCAAACCAATCCCGTGCGCCGCCGCGGCCGCGCGCAGAGATCGATGCTAACCGATACGAGGTTAGGTTAGGTTCGTTTCGTTTCGCGAGCTCCAACGCGCACATAGACCCCGGACCCGTGATTTGTACCCTTTGTCTTTGAAAAAGATGGTAGATGCCAGTGGCTGATAAGAAGGAGAGCGCGCCAAAACAATATAAAAATCCGAAGGGGGAGAGAGAGAGAGAGAGAGAGAGAGAGAGAGAGAGAGAGAGAGAGAGAGAGAGAGAGAGAGAGAGAGAGAGAGAGAGAGAGAGAGAGAGCGACAGCGAGATCCTGCGAGCGCATAGCATCAGCATCACCAATGTTGCCGCTGAATCTCTGAATTTCAAGCGTTTTTGGCCCCTTTGTTGATGTAAACCTTCTTAATGGGGCTGGTGCACACTTTTGGTTTAATAGCTTTAACAGTCGATTCTGGTGTAAAAACCTCCAAAAGTAACGATGATAGTACTATAAACTTCCGAAATCCACTCCTAAACTCAATAAACGCTTTTATTTGCGCGAGCGTAAAAATGCGACGTAGGCCGTAGGGCAGTAATAATGGGAGGTTCCTACCTTAATTTCGTCACTCTCTCCATGCTGACAAGGATGATGCTCAGAATAATTGGTCACTAGAGTGATCCATAACTGATGAATGATACTGTGACACCTGGTAACACCGATGTCAAAGGAAAGTCGTCTCTTATTGGTCACTTCTTGAAGGAGTTACTGTCAGATTGGAATCTCCTATTATTATACTGTCCTATGCAATCAATTACGCTCATGCAAATAAACTCGTTTATTGAGTTTAGGAGTGAATTTTGGAAGTTTTTAGAGCTGCCATCGTTATTTGCGGAGGTTTTAACGCCAGAATCGAATATTAAATCGCCGAAAGCGAAAGTGTGCAACAGCCCCATTACCAAGTTCGATATTCCTTGAATGTCGGTTCTCTGCACATCAGCTGGTTTTGTACGACTGGTTCTTGTTTGTTCGTTCGAACACATGATAGGGAAATGGGGTCAACTAATTAGTCACCCCCTCCCGCCAAAGAGTAAACAAGAGTCCCAACAAAACGTTAGGAGAGCGTGGCAGGTTAGGTTAGGTTGGCGGTATCGAAAAGTCAGCCTCTGATTGGCTGGCGAAAGCCTGGGCCATGGGCCCTATGCGAGATCGCTCTTACGGAGATTTAACATGGGGTTTTCGACTTTGCCTCATTTAAAGTCAAATTCAAAGAAAATTATTCCTCCTGACCTTCGGGAAATTCAAATTATATTTTTTTGAGGATATAACGAAGATATTGATGGGTCACACATATCACTTCATCACAAACTTAACAGAAACATATGGAATTGAAAATTAAATTACGAGGCTTTCTTCCGCCGTAATATCCGCTTGTGAGCCGCTTAAACTTCGTTTTATTTCGAGTTTTTGCGTTTAAATCTTCGGGTTTCTTCATGAAATCGGCGTATTTCCTTCAATCAACGAATTTTACATGCATTTCAAACCATCTGCATTACACTTTAAAACACAAAAACTGGAAAAAACAACTGCTACACCACACACTCGACCCGACCTGTGCGAAGAGTGGGAAACGCGGCAAAAAATTACCCGTAATTATACTTTCTAATTCATATTCTTCTGTTACTTTCTCGATTAACTGATATGTATGGACCCCCCCCCCATCAATCTCTTCACAATAGTCTCAAAAAAGATAACTTGAATTTTCCGAGGGTAAGGAAGAATAATTTTCTTGAAATTTAACTTTAAATGAAGCAAAGTCGAAAATCTTATGTTAAATTTCCATAAGAGCGATTTCAGGCTTTTGCAAGCCAATCAGAGGCCGTACAATCGATAGTGACATTCGATAATAATTCGACTTTGCCACGCTCTCCTACCGTTTTGTTGGGACTCTCGTTTACTTTTTGTCTCTCGCCTATACCATTAATTGGATTCATACTATAGGTTAAAGCCACTGTTTTCCAGAAGTCCCTGGGTTGATAATTTTACTCATCCGATCGTCCGTGGCAACACTGTGCCAACAACTTTGGTTATAACCTAGGACAAGCCAGAACTGCACGGTATAGCACAATAATAGCGGGGAAAATGATTTAACCCGCTCGCTGCTTCAGAGCTCAGTCCATTCCTCCATCCCATTCCTCGACCCGCGGGAACAAGGAACATGACTTGCAGGCGAACCGCGCCGATAGTGCCTCAAGAGCCTCAGAAAACCGCTTCCAGCGAGGAAAGTCGTGATTTTTGCCCGCGAGTTTGCTCCAAGGTAATATCAATGTTACATTACCCGTGACCTAATATTAAATTGAAGACTCCTCTCTGAGCGTCCGTCGGCCAAGTCGCTTCAACTCCCTCCGTGTTGCCAAATATGATACACAGATGATAAGTCCAAATTTGTGTGTCCAAAACTTTTATTTGAAGTCCAAAAATTAATGTCCGAAACATTAAAGTCCAAAAAGTTGGGTCCGAGAAGGAATCGTCCAATAGCCTGTGCAAGGGGTAGTATAGTTACCAGAATTCTAGTGTTTGTACCATATAGTTCTTGAAAAAGTTTAGGAAATTGTATAGTTCTATGACTATATTCTAGTACTAACACCAGACTTTTCTGGTCAAAGTTCTACAGACTTTCTGTCGTTCACTTATCTTTGTGCTTCTGGTAATATGACTAGAATCTGGTATTATAACTATCGCTTTTTTTTTCAGTGTGCTATTTGGCACAGCGTCTTATTTTGTCCATTTGAACCCATAAAAAAGATCGAATTCGATGGTCAGCGCCGAATCACAGATAGTTCGATATCTGTCGTGGGTTTTAATGAGCGGAACGCAACGTTGCCAGATGCCACACTTCGCCACTGATTCTTGCTGAGTGGGTCATTCGATGCTTTTTCATGTTATTTTCACGCGAGTTTTACGAAGCAATCTACCCTCCGTAACACTGTAGCAATAGCTTATAACGGATCCATTGAGAGATTCAATCACTGAATGGCACATTTAGATTGAAACCTTAATTTGTCCTGATAGAATTTTCGAAGGTTTTTAAAGCCTAGTTGGAAGTCCGCTTATCTCAGTTTAATTTTTTTTCTTCTTAATTTCTCTTTTTTTTCTTTCTTTGACGGTAATTTTAAACTGTGTAAACATCCAGAAGATATAACCTTTCATAGCGCCCCTTCCATTGAAAGCGCTGGCAAAATGACCGACGAGTAGCTGGCATATTTAACCACCACCTCTTGATGTGAGCAAACAATCTATAATTTGTTTGAAATAGTAATCTGGTTCTGGAATGGTGGGTTACGCCTAAGTATTTGCACCGCGAAAGAAGCCCATTGCCTATTAAACCCATGCTCATGAGTCTTATGACCCCTGTGAGAAACACACTCAGAGCACCCATACAGACTCTGGCGTAGAGCCGTAGCTAGTAATTTGTTTCTCTGTCTCTCTCTCTTTGCTCATTTATCTGCATGTGTTAGAAAAGGATGGAGATAGGGGCTGTCACGTGACTTCAGCCTTAGTGTCTGTCTTTTTCCAACGCATGCAGTTCAATGAGCATAAAAGAGAGAGAAATACTAATTCGCGGCCACGGCTATGGACTCTAGTTATATTCATTCAGTAATAACTGAGGAGCTAATTATTTGATCGATGGTCTATTTAATAGAGACGACTTCGCGCTCTCTTTGCAGTGCGTGCGAGTGTGTGTGTGTGTATGTGTGTAAGAGAGAGAGGGAGTGAGATAGAGAGAGTGGGAGAGAGAGAGTGAGAGAGAGAGAGAGAGAGAGAGAGAGAGAGAGAGAGAGAGAGAGAGAGAGAGAGAGAGAGAGAGAGAGAGAGAGAGAGAGAGAGACAGAGAGAGAGAGAGAGCGTGGTGGTTGGTGGTATATCGGCCCCTTTAATTATTCATCACGTGTCCGTGTCTTGGTCTTGTTCGAGGCATGTAAATATTCTGTTTCTGCCCGCATTTTGCTCTCTCGCATTACTCGCAAACCACATCGGCCGGCATGCATTGATGTTTTCCACGGTTGACGCAAGATGTTCGCGAGATGCACTTGGCTCAGGAATCTCTCTCTCTCTCTCTCTCTCTCTCTCTCTCTCTCTCTCACTCTCTCTCTCTCTCTCTCTCTCTCTCTCTCTCTCTCCCTCTCCCTCTCCCTCTCCCTCTCTCTCTCTTGGTCCATTTGTCTTGCATTTGATAGAAAAGGATGGATAGAGGGGGCTGTCACGTGACTGCAGCCCTTGTTTCTGTTCTTTTCCAACACATGCAGTCAAAGGGGCGAAGAGAGAGAAAGATTAATTTCTGTCTACGGCTCCGTACCGTGTATAGGTATCGCGTGCCTTTCACGTCTCAATCTTTTTCTGGTTTCACCCGCCGTTCGACGCGACGACGGGGAGCTGAAGATTTATTGCACGGTGAAATTTCAGCTAAAGCTGAAAGTTTAAGACTCGTGAGAAATGGCACACGCAGGCATTATGTGACGTCACAGTCAGTCACACAGGGGGGGGGGGGGGATATGAAAGGCTCAAATACATTAATGAAGTAATCAATTATACTTAGATTATTGATGTTTGAATTTACATATTTTTTTCTTCTTTTTTGTCTACAAAGTATAGCATTAATAATATTATGTATTAGCAGGCAGGCAACTTGGCTTCGCTCAGGTGGGACTGATCCACCAAGGAACTCTATCCGTCTGGCAGAGATGGGCAAACGATATTCGATTACTCGTTTTTTATTTGAATTTTCATCAGATTTATACATTTTAAATTTCCCGTAATTGTTATTAAAACGTTCTATTTCACGCAAATCGGCAGAACTGACTCCATGGGCGGATACAGGAATTTGTATTCTCTCTCTCTCTCTCTCTCTCTCTCTCTCTCTCTCTCTCTCTCTCTCTCTCTCTCTCTCTCTCTCTCTCTCTCTCCTTCTCTCTCTCTCTCTCTCTCTCTCTCTCTCTCTCTCTCTCTCTCTCTCTCTCTCTCTCTCTCCATTTGAACACATGTGTTAGAAAAAGATAGGTTAGGTTAGGTTAGCGGGCCATCATGTGATTTTAGCCCCTATCTCTGTACTTTTCTAACACTCACATTTAAATTGGAGGAGAGAGAGGAAGACACATTCCTGTATCCGCGTATGACTGGTTCTCCATGGGCCGATCAAATTGGCGAAAATTTGGACTTGAATTGAAGTAGCATAATCTCACTTTTCACGAATACTTGCTTCTGATTGAGTCGGCGGTGCAGATTCAATGCAACAGTTGAACTTAAGTATGACTTCAAGTGTTTCAACTTGATCCTGCCGCAGTCCTTGCGTCCTGAAGCAAACACATGGTGCGGTCCGGTAAATTTTATCAAGTTTCCATCTCCGCATATCCTATCCAAAGAACATACTTGAAAGAACACAAGTGAACAGACATATATACGGCGAGACGGAGGGGGTTAAAAACTGAAGGGAATCAATCAACAATAATCTGATTGTATGCAACCTGCAGGACATGCCGATTTATAACTTTAATCCACTCGGTTGCGCCAGGATCTCGGTCACTGCGCAGTCTCTCCCTATAGCATTGTGTTGGTAGGTATTCGCTTGTATATACGAGGCATGCTTCTTTTCCTTGAATCTCTAGAGCGTTGGTGATGTGGGAGGGGGAGGGGGAAGGGGGAAGGGGGATAATTCATTGATTGAAAGGAGGTGTGGGTGTGTGGGGGTGGGGGTGGGGATAACTCGATGCGGAATGTAATTAAAATGGCTCATTGTGAGTGAGAGAATATCTAACACGTTAGGATCGTTAGATACGCATACTTCTTGTATGTAAGTTAAAGGCCGATTGATCCGCGCAACGAAACGATCCATTGATATATAAACGCGCCGGACTCCCGCTCTTTTTTTTGGCAAGTGAGAACGCTTTTGTTTCCAGCTGTCGTGACTGGCCGCGGCTGATGGAGTTGCCATTATCAAGTACTTACCTCGCGGGCTAGCAGCGGCAAAATGTTGTCAATTCGATGAGGTTTTTTAATCGTAGTCCGAAAAGCATCTCTAAACTCATCGAGCCTTGATTCATTTCTCGGCATGCAATGGACCTGTTGATTGTTGTCAGTCGAGAGCTGTGTGCAATTAGGGAGATCTCTTATGGACGTTAATCGCACAGGCTCGGTTTGTTTGCCTCATACTTCTTTTTTTTTTTTTTTTTTTTTTTTTTTTTTTTTAAAGAAAGTGCGACAAATACATTTTTAACTAAAATTCAGTAATAAACTCACATAACTGCTATAACGGCAAGATTTGAATGACAGTTTAACGCAGGTATGGGAGATTCCTGTCTATTATGTGACTTTCTCTACGGAAACAGAGATAAGTCTCAATTTAGATAGGAATCTCCCATGATAACTGCGTCTCTCCGCCATAAAGCCCGATTCTGAGAGTGAATTTCGTGATTTTATAGTATAATCGTCGTCATTTTTACAGGTTTTTATGTAAGAATCAACTCTTTAATCCCCTATTGCAAAAATTTGCCAGAGCCCCATTTACTGGTAAAGTTTTCACATTACAGTGACACTTTTTTCATAATTCATGTGCGAACGGATTAAAAGAGTGAAAAATGTTGACAATAGGCTACTTTCTTTTGAAGGTCACTGCACCTCGTTGCGGCTTTGACTCAAAATTTAGAGCGTCCAATGACCACAGGTCAATATGACAACGACGTATGGGACGGACGGATCAACAAAATTGATTCCCGATCGTGGAGTATTTTATCATGTGCGAAAGAACCGCGCCGCACCGTTTACGCGCATACTTCACTTATAGTTCACTTTACACCGGCGAGACCCATTTCGCTCATTGATAATTACAATGTTGCTCGCGCCGCGAAGTTGCGCCGCGCCGCCCGGGAGCCGCGGGCCAATAAGGAGAGTCTATTAAAGTCATATTAAAATATGTAATGCGATATATATTTAATCTGATAATCATTTGACACCGTCTTACCTCGACCAGAGCTAATCCGCCTCAGATTGATGCCTTAATTACATGGTTTATGTGGGTAGCACCTACCACCATCAGGTACTTTAACATATGAGCACGTATACATGTATATACAATCGTGCGCAGCTTAAATTGATATAGTTTTTTCTGGCGCTCTTTTTCTTTTTTTTTTATTTACTTCTTGCCCTCTCAATTAAGCCCTATCACTTAGGTATTGCTCGTGTTCTTTGCTATAATAGCCAAGGTAAGATTACACTGATTGGTACTCCTATTGAATGACAAAATCTGAACCTTGATCGGTTGTCAAAAAAGTAATTAAACACGGAATATGAGCATGGAGGTGTTGCTGTTGTACTGAGAGAACTCTTTTTTTAAATTCAAGGTGTATTTTGTTTGTGTTAAAGAAACTGGACAGTGAAATATTAACTAATGGGGAATTCCTTTAACCCAAGGGAAATGGCTGCTGCTACAAGTGAAAGATTCCTTGCTGTGACAGTGCGGTCCTCCTTCATGCAAAATCAGAACTTTACTTCGCGCAAGGAAAACGGTCACAAGTTAATGTGTTTCCTTGTTCTTAAAGAAGTGATTTCTCTCAGGGTGGAGTTGGAGAAGAATCATAGCCGTGGCCAGGATATCGTCTTTCTCGTTCGCTCGACGCGTCGGCTTATTCTATCATTGAAGAAGAGAAGCTAACAGGAGAGGGCACTGAAAGGGGGGCGCTGGAAGGGGGGGGCAGCGATGAGTATTAATTAGAGTTTTTAATAAGCGAAAGGGTTTGAACATTTGTACATTTGTAACAGTGTCGACTGTGTAAAGTGCTTCTTTCTTAATGGTCCACTCCCGACTGGCTCCCAGCTCGATCCGGCCGGAGAGTGACCAAGTATAATTGGTAAATTAGCCGGTAAAAGTCCAAAAGCGCCAATTCTCAAAAGGGTCAAATCCAAAACCGCCATTTTTTTCTTGGCGCTTATGGAGACTCCAAAACCGCCAGAATTGGCGCATTTGGATGTACCGTATTAGCGCTTTTGGAGTAGACGATTAGAGCCACAGAGAAAAGGAGGGGAGAGGAAGAGATAGAGAGAGTGAGATACCTCTCACACTAAAATGAGAAGTTCAGGATAAGCAAACAAATACGCATGATCGAGATCGCACACCTACGATGCATTTTTTGTCACTTATTTTCCCTTTACATTTTAAGTTAACATTTAATAGTAACTTGTGCAATATATAATAATAGTGCAAAAGTAAGTTGATGACAAGTGTATTAAAGCTGGTGTGAGGCAAAATATCGGTGAATATCGACCTCAAAACACGGTTGTCAAATTGTCAAAAATTGTGAAATTTTGGCTTTTTTCGCAAAATTGACGAAATTTCAAAGGCGTTGCGGCGATAGTAAAAATCATTTTTCAGGGCTGCAATTTTACACACGTCTTTAGGATCACTTAGAGCAACTTTTTTTTGCTATTGCGTTTTCGAAATCCGAAATTCGCTTTTTTCGGCCCAGCCTATAGTGTGGAGCCATTTACACCCTCCAAGTGTGGATATGATCTTCATGTGAGATTCATCGTACCGACGCAAATTTTTACTATTGCACAGGGCAGGGGGGTAAAAAATTCTCACACTTTACTGCTGCATGTATGAAGCAAAGTTTGAGAACTTTTTGTCAACCAATCACCTCTTTCATCGATTTTTATTGCATTGCCGTCGCCTAGCGACAAATCACTAGTGCGAGTTCATTAATTATCTCTCTCTCTCTCTCTCTCTCTCTCTCTCTCTCTCTCTCTCTCTCTCTCTCTCTCTCTCTTTCTCTCTCTCTTTCTCTCTCTCTCTCTCTCTCTCTCTCTCTCTCTCTCTCTCTCTCTCTCTCTCTCTCTCTCTCTTAAAATATTTTCATGGCGCTTTTGGGGTCATTATTTTACTCTTTTAGCGCTTTTGGACTATTGATTTCGGGACAAATTGGCGGTTTTGGACTACGTTTTCAAAAATTCCTTGGCGCTTTTGGTGTATGTTTTTGGCGCTTTTGACGTATCTTTTTAGGCAATTGGCGCTTTTGGATGGTAGCCAATTAGCCGCTGATGCGCGGTTACAGCTGTTTCTTCCACATCGGGGGAAGAGGACGGTCGTCGGTGATAAACTGAGACACGGATATTCCGTCTCTTCAATCTCTCATCGTCCATGGCACAAACATATCTTGCTAATAGAATGACAAGATGGGTCGGTGTTTATTGATTTTTTATTATTTCATCATCCAAGGTAAATGCGTCCTTGAGCGTCAGAGCTGCTGTTTTGCGGATCGTAAAAGAAACTTTTTAACTAACCGATGATTTCATCGATCATTTCGACAAAAAGATTACACTGTTCAGGGACCAAATAAGTTTTGATCCCAAGCGTAACTTACACACGGTCACGTGACGTGCGTAGGTAGGCTCTCTGATTAGTCAAAACCGCGCGCAATTCAACTTGCGCACACTGCCGGGACCATGCATTTTTTGGTTTCAGGTCAGCAGTTCGACTATAGACCGAAACAAAGTGAGTGAGAGTAGCAATTGAATTAGGAGCTATATAGCGTGGTCAATGCTGATAAGCGCCTGGATGCAAAGGGATTCGAAGGACGGCTTCTGCGCTGGAAAATTGAAGAAAATGCCCACGTCCCTTTGTTCAAACTTTTTCGGCCTTATGAAAATTAACTTGTGGTTTTTCTTTGCGGTCAATTTTCTCGAAAACGAAGAGGAATTTTACAAATAAAAATTCTTTAAATCGATTTAGCAAAATTTTCTGTGTCTTTCAAATTAGGTCAAAATTAAGAGACACTTTATTGCAAAGCAGGAAAGATTATTTTACAGTTGGAAAGTACGAACAATTGCTTGAGTCGACTTTGGAGCATTGTAAGACGCCTAGTTAACAATCCATCATAATTTAATTCTTGAGCAAGCAACAGTACAAACTTTTTTCCATTAAAGCTTAAAAATACTATATTTAAATAATATTTTATTTCTTTTTATAGAATACTTTCCAGCAACATTCTGATTATAGTTCATACCCTCAGGGTATATAAATAAGTAATTACGAGCGAAAACTAATAAATTATTAAAATAAATTATTATATGTACATATATCGAATTTCAGTAATAAATTATTACTTGATGATTGATTAAATAATTTACCCGACACTGACAGTATATAAATTAGGAATGATTGATCGAAGTTTATTTTTTTCTCTCTTGAGTTGAATGCCGTAAAAAGATGGCGTTGACATTTAATCAGTCGTTATGCCATGGTAGATTACCTACCGCAACTTGTAATTTCTTTTTTTTATTATTTCAAAAGTGCATGACTTCAGAACCCCCCCCCCCACTCTATCTCCTCCGTTGCCCTTGATGCATTGCGAGGAAGGTTGAAGGATTAGTAGCAAATAAATTTAAAAAATCGCATCGAGGTAAAAGAGAGGTGAGAATGAGCGAGCGCCCCATACACGGTTTTTAATTCTCTCGCTGACAGTAAAGATAGTTTGTCTGAGCCTTAATGTATAACGACCTGTCGCCGTCGTTAAACACTACGAAAATGCAATTCGAACATGTAATAAAGCGCAATAAATATGCAGTTAAGACTGCGCTTCAAAATGCAAGAGTCGAAGACTTTGAAAAAAGCAATAATGCTGACTCACACCTCTCTCGTGTATCGCGCATATGCACTACGCTTGGGCTCAGCGGAGAAGCATAACTGCAAGGTGAGTAGTTCAAAGTCTGAATCGATCACTCATTTCAAATGATTCCGTCAATCGATCGAGTGGAATCGAAATAATCATTCAGGAGGAATCGATTCTTACAATAATAAATGCATTGCACCATGCACGAAGAAATGTTGATCTAAAATTGAAATATTATTGCGAAAAACTGGGAATTACTTAGAATTGCAAAAAATGCAATTTATAAAATGCTAATTTAGCCCAAATATTTCTAATTTAGCAAAACATTATTTTATTGCAACAAAAAGCATAAAATATTGCTAATGAAGCAAAGAAAATGCCAAAATTAGGATTTTGTCAAATTCGATCATTCCAATGTAAGGTGTATTTCTGGTTTATTTTTTTTTTTTTATTTTTTTTTTTTTTTTTTTTTAGCAATTTTAACATCAATAATGTTTTTTTCAGTGAGCGTACCGACTCGAATAATTTTGAGGTTAAGATGAAGTAGTAATTTTTTCCTTTTTTATTTTCTTTTTCTTTTTTTTTCTTTTGGTTAAATATTAAAACATAGATGATAGATGGTTAAAATCTTCAAAAAGATGCGGTTTTAAATTTACAATTTAAAAATTATTTCTCTACACATTTATACCGTGCTGTAAATATTAACCATCTGTGTCGTTACACAATATACGCCCAATCAAGAAGGTTTTCAACCTTCTATCAGGGTAAAGCTTAACTATCAACCTTTTTCAGCGTTTTGCAAAACACATCCGATTCTAATAAGAAACTCGTTTGAACTGATTGAATCTGAAGAGCGAGCAATTTAAATGAATTGGATCGATTGAACTGCGGGTTTTTCATGAATGAACGATTCTGCTCACTATATACTCGCAGCTCCGCTCGTTGATTGACCTAAAGCCTCCATTCATTAAACGCGTCGTCGGCCAAATTGTGTGCATTTGTATTTTAAGTGCATAGGACTTAAAGTATCGATAAATAAAGAGCTACAAGGATTGCTTAAGTAATTTACGGTGAGTAGGAGTCAATATGTGCACACTGGCGGATCCAGGAATCTATCATTCTCTCTCTCATTTCCCCATTAGAGCGCGTGCATTAGAAAAGGACAGATTAGAGACAGTCACGTGATTTTCGCCATCTCTTCTATCCTTTTTTAACATATGCGTTCAAATGGGTAAAAGAGAGAGAAGGACGATTTCTTGGATCCCCTATAGTGAATGTGCACCATGAATCTGGACCTGGGCCTGGCTGCAACCGTAATTCAGCTTCCCTCGTTCGTATGTACCTATATAGTGAAAGTTATTTAATACAAAGCTCGTTTCCAAAGCTCAGCTTTTGATGAGGGCGGGGCGGTTGATAAATGAATCAGAGTGATAATAATTATCATGGCCGTGGTTGGATCCGATTAGATTGGTTACATTCCAAGGATTCCCTCAATTAACACCGGCGGATCCAGGAATTTATCCTTCTCTCTCTTTCATCGTTCGAATGAGTGTGTTAGAAAAGGACGGCTCCTGGGTAGTCACGTGGTTTTCACCATCCTTTTCTAACACATATATTCTAATGGCCAGAGAGAGAGGGAGAGGGACAATTTTTCTTGGATCCGCTTGTGTCAATTAAACATTCGCTGATCGCGGCTTAGCCAACAACACGAACAACGGACAACATGAATAACGTGAATAAACATGAATAGCGCGAATAAACATTAATAACGTGAATGGGCATTACACTGTTAGAAATGTTCGATCCGACTCCAGTTACATAATAAAGCCATGATTTCTCCCGGTATAAAGTTTTTGGAGAAAGATCACTAAAAAAAATCAATTGTTAAAGCAACAATTCAAAATTTGCTGATTTAACAAAAATTGAAAGTTGCTAAATCAACCAGGGTTTTCTGTCAAGTTAACAATTTATTTGTTGAGTTTACAAAAATAGTTGTTAAATCAACCACATAATGGTGTTTTTTTTAACAAAATAGGCATTGTCAATTTAGCAATTATAAATAGTTAAAAACAGAACCTAACCCAATTAGTTGATCTAACAATTCAGCTTGTTATATATCAGCAAAATAAATTGCTGATTTTACTTACTAATTTGTTATTCCAGCATAAAATTTGTTATTTTTACTATTTGATTTGCTGGTTGGGCAAAGTCAGTTGTTAAGCTAATAAAAGGAATCGCTGATTTAGCATTTGAGTTGTTAATTTAACAAAATTATAGGTTAAATTAGCAAATCATTTTGTTCTGTACTTTTTTAACTATTTATTTTTTTCAGTGATATTTGCGGAGTGAAAAATGGTGTGAAAAGGAGGGAAAGAGATATTCATAATTTGCACTTTTCCGCGGAGTTAAAACACGATGATACTCTACCGAGGAGGCGACTCACCACTCACCCTTCTCGATAGTATTTTCTGCTCTATGTACTCCCAGTACACCTTATTTTTACTCCGCTTGAGAGTAAAATGCACCCGCATTTTTATGTTCGCTCCAATTTTTACTCCGGATTTTTTGTGGGTCTTTAACAATGGCGAGGCGTGCGATTTGACAGCGCTCCTTTCTCTCATTTAAACACATTAGAAAGGTCGAAATGCCTGGTCATCACCGATGACTGAAACGTTCGACTTTTTATAGTGAATTTAGACGAGAAAAAAATACATTGTTGCCAAATTTCACTCCTCGCCACTGGTTTTTAAATACGTGTAATACTTAAATTGAACAAGGCGAATAAACATGAATAACATGAATTGCACAAATAATATAGCGTGAAAGGAACATGAAGAGTATGAAGTACTTAAGTAGCACCAAAAAAAAAAAAAAAAAAAAAAAAAAAACGGAAAAAAAATATGAAATACCACTAATCCATCATGAATTCGCGCATTGTGAAACTTTCAAAATTCTCTTTCAATATCGAAATCCACAAGCTACGCACATTGAAGTAAAGGGGTAAATTTTCCTCTTAGATATGGTTTCTAAACTGTGTAGCGATTTTGATTTTAATTTGGATTAGATATTAAAGGCTCATGTACATTTTCGTAGGACTTTCAGATCATCCTTCGAAATGTGAGCTTGCGGTTAAAGTTTCATTTTGATGGGAATGTAAATTCATTTTGCAGCGACTCGGGAGAAAGGTTATTATTTCTAGACATTGATCAATTTTGCCCCTTCTGTCGTTGTGCATGTCGCACAAAGGGTCGAAAAATGGAATAATGAAAACGTAGCAAACAATCAGAAAGTGAATTTCTCATCATTTCCTATCGATTTTGAAACTTTCAAAACAAATTTGAATCACAGAGAATACTTTTGATTTGTAATTTAGACATAGAAATATGACTGGAAAGATTTAAACTTAGCTTGAAAGGTCACAAAAATTGTGGTTTTGATGACTTTTCTTTACTGCCGGTTTTTTTTTTTTTTTTTTTTTTTTTTTTTTTTTTTTTTTTTATCTTAGACCACAGTACAGTGTGCGACGAGAAGCGCCGTGCAAGTTGCGTGATCGGCAACCACTTCAACACTCGACTCTCTAGAGAGAGGCATTTAGTGATGGAAATAAAAAAAGAAAAAAAAGGAAAGCGAGGTGGCTCTTGTGCATAGGGCTTTCTGCCTGTGTGTGGATTGGATCGAATCGAGACGATACATATAGCTTTGCACCGCCCCTCCCGCCTCCTCGCGCCTCCTCCCGTCTCCTCCAACCCCCTCCCACCCCTTTTTGCCTCCTCCCGATACCACCCTCGTCACACGATTGGTTTTTATAACCACTTAAAATCAGCTTACCTCCGTCCTTACCAGCCTCCCTCCCTTTATTCACAACCTTTTTTTTTTTTTTACGATATCGATGAAAGTTCGCAGGTAACTTTCACTCCCCTTTTTTCCGCCTACGGAGCTTTCCGACCCTCAAATCCACCCCCTTTCGAATGGAAGTTGTACCCATTTTATTTCTGTGCTCCCATTCTCCTAAACTCACTTTTTCTCGCTTCGCCGTTCTAACCCCCCCCCCCCCCCCACTATTTCTCAGCTCCTTTCCACCAATCCGCTTTCTCTTTCTATTTTTTCTTTCTCCATACTTTCCTCCAGCCAAAAATGTCAGTTCACAAAAAATGCCACGGATTATGCAGATATATGTAGGTATAGCCTGTTTTAGTAGAGCGATATATACATATATATCGTATCGATTGCTGTCCGAGGACCTCTCGTTCTAAAGTTTCGAATGAAAGTATGTTTAGAATCTAAACATACTTTCATTCAACGTATTTTCTCCAAAAGCGCATTTTTGAACGGAAATCTAGCCTAGTAGAGGTACTTTCAGAAGTGTAGGCGCACCTAGACCGATAATCTTTGGAGTTTGTCAACATTATTTATGACATTACTCAGTGAAAATGAAAGAGAATGAGTTCGAGTGTTCACTTTTCAATAACGAACACTTTAAAAGCAAAATAATTAAGTCGAGGACAAGTTTTGTTTTGATTTAAACGAACAAAAGTTGAAAATTCGCCAAAGATTATTGTTTAGGTGCGGCCTACACTTCTGAAACGAGCTCTAAGTCAAACAATTAATGCGACCTTTTTTGCGATTATGAATTCTCCATCTTCGAAATTGCTTGATCATGCCTGGTTCCACGTCGAAAACTGCCGAAACCAGCAAGATATTACAGATTAAATTATGCGTTTGTAGATTGGAGCCACCCAAATGTTATTGTTGTTGTTGTGGAAGGGGCGGGAAAATTGGTGAGACTTCAAGTGACTCTATAACCTCCAAATGTATCTTTTATAATCTGTAGTATCCAATGAGCTATAACTTTAGAGTGGCAAATCAAGGAACGTTCCGCTGATTCACTGTTGTCACCTAGGGCGCCACCATCTTGCCGTAAAAATCGATTTTGAGGTTAAATTTTGTAGGTCATTTCCGGTCGTTTCGTAAACAAACTCGGGCATCGCCGGAACCGACCTACAAAATTTAACTTCAAACCTTGGAATCTGTCGTCCAAATTCCGCTTTTTCCCGGGATTCCCTCTACCCTGTGTGGCACAATGGTGGACCAATCCGCTGCCACTCTAAAGTTATAGCTCATTGGTATTATCTTGTTAATTTCGGTAATTTTAGTTGTGGACAGTGGCGTAGCCGTGAATTTTTCTGGGGGGGGGGGGGGGGGGCGGAAGTCCGAAAATTGTCAAGGGGGGGCCAAAGATATTAAGTTGGTCAAATTTGTCTGAAAACGCAAAAAATGACCTTTTTTAGGACAAATTTTGGTGTCAATGGGGGGGGGGGGAGAGTGTCCAGGCCCCCGGACCCCCCCCCTTGGCTACGACACTGGTCGTGGAACTAGGCATTATAATAAGCATTTTCGAGGGCGTCGAATTTCTAACCCCAAAAGAGTCCCATTAAAAAAATTGTCGACTAATTTTCGTTGAGGAGAAACTTCTGCATATGTTTCAACGATTCGCGTCTATCTTTTGCCGTTTTAATTTTTACTCCTGCGCATAGCCGTTGCCAGAATATTGCCTTTCTCTCTCTTTGCCCATTAGAATGCATGAGTTAGAAAAGGATAGTTGTAGGGAATTGTCATATGATTTCAGCCCTATTTCTGTCCTTTTCTAAAACATTCGTTTAAATAGGCTAAGAGAGAGGAAGACAAACCTCCAGGCTACGCCTAATGCTACTGCGCGTTCCTGCTTCCGGCTAAGATGCCTATAACTTTAATGTCAAAGGGCAGAAAAATGAAAGAAAAAATGTCAGCCAATGTTCGCTGATTAATATTAAAATAAAAGTTTTTATTTTAATATTTTATGACAAACAGAAAAGAAAAGCTGGATTTAACGAGTAATTAAGATATTATCAAATCAGATTCTCGTCTTTCCACGTGATGTTATCTCTCCACAAAACTTTCAATACAAAGTTTGCGATTTCTTCCTTTGATCCTTTTGTCTCAACCCTTTCACTCCGAAGACCTGTCTGTCGTGGTGGAGTCAGAAACTTTCAACTTCGACTCATTCATTGAATTTTTCTTGTTATCGTTGTCTTATCACGGTCGGGGGGGGGGGGAGGGGGTGGAAAGGGGAAAAAAATCCCTCTGCCTCAACTTCTTTACACCCGAACAAAGAATTAATGCGGCGGGCGCAGACTTCCCTTTTTCGAGGTCTCTCTCCAAACTCAAAAGGGTGAATTATTATTTAAAATTTGTCGACATGGATCCGGAGACAAAAAGAGGTGACTTCAAATCCTTTTCAATTTAATTCGGTAAAAAGATCAACCCTTACTTTCACAAGTTCAATATTAATTTCGTAATTTAGTCTCTAGACTGAAACCTTCCAATCACAAGACTGAGTCTCTCGAGGGGTAAGGAAGAATTGCGTACATCCTTTTAAAATGTAACTAATAATGAAAATTCAAAATGAAATGAGTATCTTAAATGGAAATTAGGTATACACACACACTGCCCTTGTAAATTTACTCCTCGAAAATTGAAGATTTCATTCTACTCAGAATAGGTGGCGGTT
Organism: Trialeurodes vaporariorum; assembly: GCA_011764245.1. Taxonomy (NCBI): domain Eukaryota; kingdom Metazoa; phylum Arthropoda; class Insecta; order Hemiptera; family Aleyrodidae; genus Trialeurodes; species Trialeurodes vaporariorum. Next base: position 32,645,978 of record VMOF01000320.1, read on the forward strand.
AGTGCACAGTATAGTGATGGACAAAAATCATTTTTTGAATAACCATGAATAATCAACTAAAATGGGTCTGTTGCAGCCTTTTGCTAAAACGATTAAGAATGTTTCATCTAAAATATAAAATCGCCTGAAAAGTCCATTGATGGCATCAGAAAGTCATAAAATGCAATAATAAACTCACAAGAGGCGTTTAATGAAATCCAAGATGGCAGAGAAATATCGAGCAATTTGTATGCATGCACCACGAACATCCAAGGATGGCCAACTTTGACAACCTCACTGGAAGTAGCGAGGTTATGTGTTTGTTTAATGTGTTAGTGATTCGTTGTGATCGATATTGTGAGGTTGGCTATCCTTGGATGTTCGTGGTGCATGCATACAAATTGCTCGATATTTCTCCGCCATCTTGGATTTCATTAAACGCCTCTTGTGAGTTTATAATTACATTATATGACTTTCTGATGCCACCAATGGACTTTTCAGGCGATTTTACATTAGATTATTCTCTCTTAACCGTTGTTGCAAAAGTTTGCAACAGACCCCTTGCGCAGATGCTTTTCAAAATTATCAAAGAAAGAATTTCATTCAATGAGAGATCACTGGCGAAAAATATTACATCGACTTACTAAATCCGTTGCTTTGCGACTTTTAATTCACAAAAAAATCAGATTCAGAGAAAGCGCTGGAAGATGAAAGGAAAATTCAACTTTCAACTCAAATGGTAGTGATTTTCATCGCGACTGCAAAGCAAGCCGCCAAATGGCGGCAGACCAATGACTGTGACGAAAGCACCTTGCAACTATGAACTAACGCAAACTAAGTGAGCCGCTGTTTCTTTCATGGCACCGGATAAAATTTAAAAATAACCTGTCTCATTCAAGTCATGCGACCCCTTCTCCCCACCCCACCCCTCCCTTTTATTAGCCCCCCCTCCCTCTGTGATAGATAAAAAAAAGTCAGTGCTTTTTTTGTGCGTAGAAAGAACATTGCACTACTCATCACTCTCTCTATCTTTTTCTTTCTCTCTGTCTCTCTCATATCTCATATCTTGCTCTCGCTCTCTCTCTTTCTCTCTCTCTCTTTCTCTCTCTCTCCCTCTTTCTCCCTCTCTTTCTCTCTCTCTCTCTCTTTTCCTCTCTCTCTCTCTCTCTCTCTCTCTCTCTCTCTCTCTCTCTCTCTCTCTCTCTCTCTCTCTCTCTCCCTCTCTATTTTCACGCCTCCTTCTCTATCGCATACATTCTCCTTTTCGTTCATAAATCACCCCCTTCCCCCACCTGTCTTGACATCAAAATATTAACACCTCATATTCCCATCTGAACCGCCATTACAACCCCCTCCACCCTTCCCCCTCCTTGAACAACAGAAAATATTTTTAACCCCTACGTATATCGGTCTCTCTGGAGTCGGGCGCGATGAAACGCATGCAATAAATTTCGTCCATTTTTTTCCTCTTTTTTTCAGCGCGACCATTTTAACTTTTCTCTGTCGTTTGGTTGGTCGGTGGATTTGCGACTGTGTGTGGGTGGAAGTTTTTTTTTTGTTAATATTATTATTATTGTTAGTGTTATTCTACGAGGGGAAAGGAATTGAAATGCGCATTTCCTTCCATAAAGTTGGATGGATGGTGCTCGTAAAACGAAGTTGACACGAAGTTTGAGAACTTACGGTTATGTTTGTGGCGCTACATTTTTTTCGCCAAACCCCAGGCGCGCGGTTGTGTTACCACAAGGTTCAACGAACTTTCGAAAGATTCTCTTTGGGACCCGTTCAGAAAAAGAGAAAAGTCATGACGATTAGCGAGAGGCCGAGAAAAGACAAAACATTTTCAGTGAAGATCAGAAACGTATAAGACTGTATTTTGTCAATAATCATACGGAGTCCGCGGATTGATATTAATGCCCAAAACTGAACTCTTATAACTTCGCTGGCAAGAAATTTAGGTAAAGTACTAAAGTACGGTAATGTGCTGTGACCACAGAGCACAATTTACGCCACAACACGATATTCTCGTTGATATTACGATATCAGTATATTCGTAATTTCTAGTACAAAGGTAGATTACAACTGACCTAATTTTTAACCAGGTCTATCTATTATAGCATTATTAAGCGCAGTTCCATTGTGTCGCACATAAAAGAATTCATTCATGAAAAAAACAAACAAAAAACAAGCAGCACTAAAGAGTCCATACAAGCCCTCTTTGCTGACACCGAGACCTATAGGGAGAGTGTGTAAAAGGGAAGTACTCAAACACGAAAGCAGTTTTGAAGCGAGCAGCTCGCGTCTCGCGGCACGCGGCTGAGGCCGGGGCCTCATAGCACCCCGACCGTAAGGCCGTAACCCGTTAAGTGCGAGAAAATGAAATAAAAAACAATGAAGCATCGAGAGGCAAGGTGGAGGGGGGGCGGGGAGGGGGAAGGGGGTGAGCGGGGAGGGGGATGAAGGGCCTTAATTAGAGAATCTTGATATGAAAGTTTGGGCGCATCAAAACACGGAGGAGTTAATCGTAATGAGTGCATGGTTGTTGGTTGTTAGCCAGTTACTCATCAGTTACTCGCGCGGTTACTCTCTTACGCACACTTATCTTTCATGCGGGTCCAGCGTTGTCAAGTTGCAGGCCGAGGAAAATAAAATAAATAACTTCTTTCCTGTATATATGTATGCTTTAATGCTTTAATAATTTTGTGAAACAAACCGGAGGAATTCCCGCACGATCTACCGACCTTGCGACGCGTCTTAATTCCACCATCGCATCGGTCACGCGGCCACGGCGCACGTAGGAGTATTTACCCCAAAAACCTGGCCAAAAATATTTGCGTGTTCTTGAATATTTGAAAATTGATTTTTGTTAATTTTCCAATTTAAACTCAAAACTCTTATTGCACGGTTTATGGTTGGAAAAGGGGTAAAAATTTAAGAGTTTTGGCTCAAACGAAAGGTCGATAGCTCATTCTTTTGCCGAGTTATTGACGCTTATTTCATAAAAAAGGCTTGACTTCAACATGTTTTTTTTAAAAAAGGGGCAATTTCTTGCAATTTTTGACTGTTGGAGCAGTTGCCTAAAAGGGTCTACTCTAACCCCCTTGTTTTGGTTGTGCCCGGTTTTGCCCGGAACGTATTCAAAATTGCCTTTTTTTTAAAAAGATAGAGCCTAAAATTAGAGATTTTTTTCATGTCCATTTTAAATTAGATGTAAAAGGGTCAAAAATTCACGGAAAAATAAATGGTTGCCATCAAAATGAAGCACATACCATCTAAAACAACGTCCATAATCGCTGAAACGTTTGGATGCCCCAACGCTTGTCAACGATGGCAAATGTTGACTGATTATTAACAGTGCTTCGAGCGGTGAACAATCGCAGGTGCGTCGAGCGCTCAGTTCCATGTTGTCCCCTAAACAGTAGATAAACGTAGATGTTCCGACACATCTATTACGCAATAGAGCGGTTACTTACCTCTCAAAAACCATCAATATTTTGTTTTTTGGACGACTTTTCAATTTTCCGTTTTTGGCCAGGTTTTCGGGTCAAATACTCCTACGTGCGGCGGTCCAGTAAACGGTGGATGGTGGATGTGTTGCTCGGATGTCTTTTTCTTGCATTGGTGTCAAATCTGAGTCTTGGGTTAAATACCCTTAACCCTTTTAGTTCCTCGGTGATAATTTCAATCGTCACACGCTCATTTAAATAAAGTGCATGAATACTTTTATATAGTTAACAATTTCCTGCGCGCATTTTTGGATTTTGAGTTGATTTTTTTGAGATTCTATACAGGGTCCCCCAAAATGAATAGTAAATTTATGATTACCTCGTATTTTTGGGGTCAAAATAAGACCCTTTTTTTCTATGAAGGTGTCCAAAAATGCCCCCCCCCTCTGAGCTTCACCCCCCCCCCCCCGAGCTTTTTAATAATAATGGATCAGGTGCAAACTTTAGCTACAGGTTATTGAAGAGTTGATTCTTGAATAAAAACCTAAAAAATGACGATGAGGAAACTATAAAATCACCAAATTCACTCTCAGAATCAGGCTTAATGGCGGAACTACGCAGGTTTCAGGAGGTATTCCTATCTAAGATATAAATCTCTGTGTTTCCATTAAAAAAGTTACAAATGAGACAGGGATCTCCCATGATACCTGCGTTGCTCCACCATTACGATCTTACCATTACAGCTGTTTCCTGAGTTTGTTACTGAATTTTAGACTTTTATATCGTGTGATTTTTGTGATTTTCACTGGTTTTTACATCAGATTTAACGATTCATTTGCTTTCAGCAAAAGTTTGCAAAAGCCTTATTGATGACCCTCTCGACAAAAATCGACGTCGATTGCAAATGTTTATATTATCCGGGCCATAAGTGTTGGTATCGAAGCTTTTTCTAAGAAGAAACCTACAGACCATTGTTTTTATTTATTTTTTTTTTTAATTAAATTTTGTCCTTTGATGCGATTTTGCAACACTGCACTGGTCGCCTTAATCCCCTCGGCTCGGGAGGTTAATCTCTTTGCGGCTTGTTTCCTATCCTCTTTTTGACTCCTGTAGTCATTGCAAGAGAGGAGAGTGCTTACATTGGCTTACAACCAATCAAAACCGGCACGCCATTCAGTATATTCCCTCCACTATTCATATACTCTACATGGCGCACAGTGATCAGTGAATCGAAACGTAGACTTTTTTGGACACAATTTTACGAATAAAAATTAAGATCATAAACCAATAAACATCAAGACAACTTAAAAATGTATGAAACCATTCATTTTAGAGCTCAACCCTTTAACGGCCAGGTCCGTTCAAAAGAAAGCCACTCTTCCGTTTATGTAAAGGGAAGGTAGTTAACTGTTCGTACTTAGTTAAGTTGGAATTGCCTATACGGTACATTGAAGGCGCCCGAAGAAAGTTTATCCTGTAAGTGTTTTTTTTTTTATTATTATTTTTCGATAATCGCGTTTATCCGGAATGAAAACTGGAACAATTTGAACTAGACTATAGGAGAAAAACGAGTATACTCGGGCGTGGCTTTTAAGGGATTAAAGTGTGTCAAATTTTATAGTTTTTACTAGAAAATATCATCTCTAAAATGTTTTTAAATCGAAAAAAAAAAAAAAAAAAAAACGACAGTTTTTCTATGTCCAGAAAAATGTAAATTTCGACCTGGTGTGTGGCGCATCTGAGATACGCATCACAACACACATCATGCTCACTTCGTTGTATGTAAGTACCTACTCGCGCATCCCAAAAAAAAAAAAACAAAAAAAAAAAACAAAAAACAAAAAACAAAACTCATTGAGCTTCTGACAAAAAAAGTAGCAAACGCTAATTTCCCCCACTGTCCCCTCCCCTCACCCCCCCCCTCTCATTTGACCGTCCACTTCCTCCGGCAGATGCGACTCGTGAGGCTATTTTTGTGGCCGAAATTAGGCTTTAATTGTCGCGAAGAAATGTTTACTCGCGTTTTCCGTCGACGTGGACTCGGACGGTATAGAGATAATATGTTTACGTTTTGTTACATTAAATGATACGCGGACGCGGATGATAGAGATGGAGAAAACCCGCGCAAAAGTCGTATCTCTTGATGTCTTAAGCGTTCTGTTGATTGAATTTTGCGGTTTTTTTTTTTTTTTTTTTTTTTTTTGCGCTTCGGTCTCCCCAACAAATTCTCTCTTTTCTGTTCTTGCTTCTCGGTCTTTTTTTTTTTTCTTTTCTTTTCTTTTTTATTCTTTAAACCTCCAGCCGCTTCGCGGTCGGAAGTTCCGGGCATACTTCCATTAGATCGCCCATCAAATCAAGTGTTACTTTCTGAAAGATGATATCGTTTATTTTTTTTTTTTAATTTCGGGAGGGGGACACTCATTTGAAAGGTATGATGCTCTGTTATGTGGTCACACTCGGAGCGATTTATCACAAAAGCTCATCGTCAGATTGTTGAGGGCGCAATCCAAAACTTTACTTGAGATCCACTTGTCTTGACTCGAACTATAAAAGTCCTCCAGATTCAATTTTTACTAATTTAGTAACACACCTTGAGATTTCGTGAAAAATTCAATTCAATTCAAGGGTCTTTGAAATGGTAATGCAGACATGCTTTAAAACGCACGATTTTTACCCTGAAGATAAGACGCAAGGAGAGAGTTTAAGCTAAGTGAAGTCAAATAGATCTCAAGCAAAGTCTCTGAATTGCACCTTCATCCTACTTTGTGGAAGTTCAAGTCTCCTCTTACGCAAACCCGGGCCCAACAGACGCAATGAAGAAGAAAGGTCAGTCCATGACCTTCAGATCTCCGAGGTGACTAGCAGTGGTGTAGTGTCCAGAGTGTTCAGGAGTTCGATAAACACACTACGGTATTTGGTGAATTTGATATTAAATGTCAGATTCTAATTAATTAGTGAAATTTTCAATTGGTCTGTGTGTTTTCAAAAGAAAATGATGGTTTAACACTTTCTCTTTTTTTTTATTGTTTCAGATGCTCCCGGTTTGAAGGACGTCGGTCATATCGAATCGCTCCAAGAGAAGTCACAGTGCGCGTTGGAAGAATACTGTCGGACACAATATCCGAATCAACCTAACCGATTCGGGCGACTTCTCTTAAGGTTACCTTCACTTCGAACGGTCAGCTCGCAAGTGATCGAGCAACTATTCTTTGTGCGACTAGTTGGCAAAACCCCGATCGAAACGCTCATTCGGGACATGCTATTAAGCGGCAGTAGTTTCAATTGGCCCTACGTCAACTCCATGTGACACCAAGTATGGAGGCAGCTAGCTTCCCCGTAGGCCAGGGCCAATTTTACCATCACCCCCTCCTCGCCCGCTTCTATTGAAGAAGGGTCGTGATAGAGATGGAGGAATCATTTGATGTGTCGAATATTATTCGATGTGTCGAATTTTATTCGATATCCCGAATCTTGTTTGATTTGTTGAATCTTATTCGATGTGTCGAATTTTATTCGATAAGTCGAATTTTATTCGATACATCGTATCTGATTCAATATTTGTTTTAACTGCCGAACCATTTGGTGCAGAGCTGGTTTAAGTCTGAAATCTCAAGGTAGAATAATACAGGTAGATACTTTAGCCTTTTTGGAGGGCTATGCGAGATATACTTCTCTCGAGAGAGGTTGTAAGTGGGTTCAGGAGAGCTGGTTCACCAATCTGTGATCGAGAAACCGAACTCGGAATCATCCATCAAAAAGATGAGTCCCCACATATATCGACCTCGTAAAGTGACCAATCCTACTCAGTTCGTGGAGCAAGTCGGTTATCAGCATCCCTGTATTTATTCACCATGCATTTATCTACATGTATGAATCTACCTTGCCAAAATCGGAGGGCCAACGAAAGGTAGATTTTTAGAATTCACTGGGAAAGTTCGTCTGGGGAGTAGAGATTACACAGTTGTGAGTTGCAGCATATCTGTATACATATGTGCACTAAAAATTTCGAGATCAATAATCTACACATTCCCCAGATGGATCCCCCCCAGTGAATTTTAGAACTTTATACCGAGTATTGGTCCTCTTGTCGATCGTAAGTCACGCGTAAGTCGTGAAGGCTCGCCACTGATTGGTCGAGAGACGCGACTTGTCGACGACTTTAAGGTCGGCAGAAGGGTTTAAATTTTTTTTGGCGTCCAATTGGCCTCCATGTCTTGTTTATTCTTAGTGCGCACTTCCAATTTCCTCCATCTCTAGATCGAAAGGGGTTTCGGTTCTGTCCAGACGGGGTCAAAATTACTGTAGTTTTAAGTGATTCCTCGACGATTCCTGTCAAAATCGTCATATTTATCGATCGATGGTACAGCAAGAACAAATGAACAAAGTGTCAAGGCCACGTTCCTGGTGGAAATAAACCTCAAGCCCTCAGAAATCATGTTCCAATTACCCTCAAAACGAGTCAAACCCCTCAAGAATTTTGAGGGTACCTAACCTCAAGATTCTTGAGGGTTTTGAGGGTTATTGGAACATGAATTTTGAAGGCTTGAGGTTTATTTCTACTAGGAACGGTCTCTATTCATTTTCTCATCAGTCAAATGAAAGGCCTCGTAAAATAAATTATTGTGAATTAAACAAATTTTAATGAGATCTGAGCTTGAAGAGCTGCGACGCAATTTGAAAAATGTTGACGAGGTTTTCCTCGGTAATTCGCAAAATGTATCAAATATTTATTTCTCAGAAATTTGGTTTTAAATATACTCATATGGTCAATCTATCTTCTCTAAAGGTATCTTCGTTATTTACCTCATTGTTCAGCATTTTTAAAAATGTCCTTGTTGGTTTCCCTAAGTTTTTCTAAAAAAGGAAAAAATGTCAACTAAAACTGAAACAAAGTAAATGAATAGATCAATAAATAAATAAATAAAAATAAGATAAGTGAGAAAAAAAAATTAATAAAGCAATTTAAAAATAAAAAAAATAACGGAAATTTTAGAGAGACTTTGGAGCCATTCCGCTTCTCGCGAAAAAGTGCAAACCTAACACCACATTTTACACACAATTTCCTTTCTCTATACACTAGTTGGTTGTTTCAATTTTAGTTTTCCATTTTGTGAGAATCTTTTAAAAGAAGGAGATAAACCATCCTAGTCGTGTCTTTTCTTTCTGAAACTTGATAGTTTTGCTCAAAATCTAAGTAATCAGTCACAAATAAATAAAAACGAAAATACCGTTAGTCAGATTATGATAATTACATAGTTAATTTGTCCTTGCACTCACAAGAGCTGTATTTTAACAATCCCGTCGTTAGTAATGAGTACATTATAAATTGATTTATTAAATCATTTTTTTCAATGTCTTCTTGTCAATAAGTAACAAAATTAAATTATGAAACTATTGTATTACTTTTGACCAATCGATTAAATCATGACACTTTTCACACTGTTGACGTCATACTAGCTCGATGGAAAGAAGCAACACAGATGTTTTGTAAATTATACCTACAATCTACATGTCTAAATTTGTAAAACTTAACTAAAATTGGTTTTGTTTTACAAGAGTCTTGTTTTAAATTTACAAGAGTCTTGTTTTAAATTTCCAAATGCCTATTGCTGCTCCAGATTTTTACCCAGTCAATATTTTCATTGTGAATTTCATAAAAATTGTCACTTATTACAAATTAGCGTACAATTACTTATTGTCAGTGGAATATGAAGTCAAGGTGTCAATGTACCTGTATTTGTACGTAGCCAAAGAATTATTGTAAAGTAAATTTATTGAACAATAATGTTAAAAGTAAAAATAAAAACTGTAAGATATTTCATAAATAATGTTTAGCTGAATTGTATAGATAATCTGTCGATGATTTTTTTTTTATCATTATTGTGTGTGGAAAAAAGACATAGTCTAATGAATGAGTGAATTTTAGAATTTTTCTATCACTTTAATATATTCGCCCAACCCCCGGTTGAATTAAAATTTATTGTGAGATCTGGTCAATTCGGCTCATTTTGGTGCACTTTACAATAGAATTTTTGTCAATCACTAAAAGACCCGAGTAAATTATTCATATTCAATTTGTTGTTTTATTTATTTGTTTTTTACTATCATTATTATTATAATTACTCTTACCCATTTTTTTCCTCCCTACTATTTAAATCCCCAACCTCTTCCTTCTGTATTATAGTCAATTTTGAAATTAACAGAGAGCTCGTGAACCAATCGGCAATCAGATTCACCATTCATCGAATTATGACAATAGCAAAGATATCCTGTTATAGAGTTAGCTTGAAATTCATCACACGCATGGTTCCAAAATTTTGTCAACTGGAAACCAAAAACGAAAATTTTATTGAACTTATTTGCCGAACGAACAACACAAAGATGTTATTTTGGAAATCTTAAAACTTGAAAGAAGTATGATTTTCTATTAGAAAACAAATATTGTTAGTGTGTGTTTTCGTTTCTATGTACCGGCCTACAAGGTTAAATGTCCCAAAAGATCATTTTTAACGATGACTGAGCTATGATTTTGCAAATAATAATTAATCCGGCTTCGATTTCAGTGCCTTAGTTGAAAGTTTTCTTTTCCATACCTAAATCAAAGTCGTAACTGATATTTACTCAAAACCTCATTTTAAGATTAGCGTAGTAGCCGGGAAAAATACTCATCAAAATGAATATAGAGTACACGTGGTGAATGAGTGATGTAAGTATTGCAAGTAACTGAAGAAACGGCCAAGTTTTTTTACGAAAAGTCATTGGAATCATTGATAAATTATTTTCCAAATAGATTACTATTCAAGTTCTTTTATTTGCTTGAGAAACAGTTTTGAAAATACGAAAAGAGCCACGCACAAAATTGACATAAATTTTCCTCCTTTCTTTTTTCTGTGTAAATTGCTTGATATCTTTAGTATCATTGGTTCACCCCGTCTATCCATTTTCTGAAAGACTTCATCAAGTCCTAATTTTTCTGACTTATCTGCTCCTACCCTGAGTTTGAGAGATTTTTCAAAACGAAACTGTCGGTTTTTTTGTTTTTTTTTTCAGACAATATTTTTAAATTATTTTTAAAAAATAAAATTGAAAAATAAGAAATGATGAAGATGAATTTAAATTTAAAAAAAAAAAAAAGTTTGTAGTTATTGATTTATGTAAGTAGATTGATCTTTTAAATGTAATTTTATACCTGTAAAATGTACATGTGTTTATAAAATAACATTAGATATTATGTGTGTACAGTTAGTAATATTTAAAATAATTTTCATTCGAAAACTGTGCATTCTTATGAATATTCGTTGTTTCCTTATTATTATTTTTTTTAAAAAAATTATGTTAATTATAGACTGTTTGTATGAAAAATTCGCCTTGTTCGTTTTCTTACAATTAGATCAACATCCCACCTTCAATTCACAGATGGGGAAGGATGCGGGCAATATTAAAATAGGTACATAATCATGAAGTTTAAAGTTCTCTAAACTTTGCCATGGACCAACGGTGTTTCTTTTGCCTGCAACTTCCACCTCAAATACCGGATTCCGAATAGCTTCTTACAATTCAAATTTGTGGAATAGGTATATGGATATAGAAAGCATGCTCTTGCCTCCCCCAAAGAGTGTATAAAGAGATGAGGGTAGAAATAAGTCTGAAATTATTCATGATAGTAGATACTTGAATATGTCATCATATTTTGTGCTAAAAATATTTTATCGTGATGAATATATTTCACCAAAACGGCTAAAGCTTTGAAGGTGTATTGAAATGCTAAATGCATTTTACTGTCCTGCCCACTTGAATGGGTCGTTAAAAGTCATCTTCCCGGCTCGACTAGAAAGTTAATGAAGCACAGTGGTCTAAATCGTAAAATATTTTTCCATATTTGATTCATGTAGAAGTTTTACGTTGAACCTTAGTTAAAATTGATATTACCTACAGTTTACCATTTCCTCAATTAATATTCAAAATTGTCAAATTACTAGTCCAAGTAACTTGCTAAGAAGGAATAAAGGGGGCAATTCCTCATACCTCATTATGAGAGGGGGAAATCTTATAATTTGAATGTGTTAAAAGATTAAAACAGAAAGAACATTTTAAATTTCTTTTGACGATATTAAGTGGATGGTCAGTATCGAATCTGGCAATCCTTGGGCTCAATTTATCCTTTAAATCGATATATCTTACTTATAAATTTATTTAATACATACATTTTGTGTAGGTTTTGAGGGAAACGGCCCGGGAAAAAACCTCAAGTTGATTTCCAAAAGGCTGAGATAGTTTGGATACATGTTCATCATGAATTCAGAGCAGTGGCGGCTCGTGCGATTTGGCAACAGTGTTTTTATCCCATTTAAATACATGGAAAACAATCGAAACTCGAGGAGGCTGCCAGCCTCCGCTTGAATCGATTTTTTACCTAAGTTTAAGTGGGAAAAATGCATGGTTGCCAAATCTCACGGGCCGCTACTGATTCAGAGGTCGTCTTATAGCCATAGCCAGGAATTTGTCTTTCTTTCTCTTCGCCCATTTGACTAAATGCATTAGAAAAAGACAGAGATTGGGGTGAAGTCACGTGACAGCCCAACCTTTTCTTACACACATGCGTTCAAATGGGCAAAGAGAGAGAAAGAGAAATTTCTGGCTACGGCCATGCCGTCTGTGCGATCTTTCATTCCTGCTCTCGTCAGAGTTGACCACGCAAACTGTCCAATCGAGCTCTTGCGCGGTTTCGCTGCAGTCAAATGGAGTACCTATCAATTCCAATGTATAAAATGTTGCGGAAGCGATGAGACCATTAAAAAAGTCTAAAACTCACTCCTCGCAGAGAAAACTTAACTGGAAATTTCGGGTGACCACTGACCACCCTTGCATGTATGCACCAACCTCGGATTCGGACCCCAAACAAAAGAACATAACCTATAAATTTGAACAATGAGATTATTAATGAATTTGCTTTCAAAAAGTAAATTTGAAGGAATTAAAGGTCCATTTATACACATTTTGTCACTATGAGCACGGTGATAACTACAGAAAAGTTCCACGTTCCGTGATAAACGAGGAAGACGGCATTTAATCTCATGTCCTGTTCTTTTGTTTGGGGTCCGAATCCTACCCTGGTAAAAATGACGACTATAACCGTTCCAAAAACGACTATAAACATAGTTGGCCAACTATGGATTATAGTTGGCCAACTATAGATTATAGTCGGCAACTATGTTTATAGTCGTTTTTGGAATAGTCATATAGTCGTCATTTTTACCAGGGAGGTTAGGGCATATATGCAAGGGTGGTCACCCCAAATTTCAAGTTAAGTTTTCTCTGCGAGGAGTGAGTTTTAGACTTTTTTAATAGTCTCGTCGTTATTTTCGCAGCATTTTACATCGGAATTGATGGGCCATTTGTCTACAGCAAAACCTTGCAAGAGCTCCATTGCAACTTCTTTAATTCTATAATTTTCATAATTTAGGAGATAAAATGACTATAGGTACTTAACAATGAATTGAAGATCTCTTATGCGTTATTGACTATGAAGTATAAGGTAGATGAAAGGATCACATAGGAGTTTGATAATAATCGACTAATCAATAGATTAAAACAATAAGAGAGCAAACTGCCAATACTTTTTACTTCCTCACAACTAACAAAGTTGGACATTGATAGGTTAAGTATTGCGATGCCGCAGGTGTCTGTCCGTCTGTATCCTAGCATAACTTTTAAACCAATGGTCCCAATATGCATCCAACTTTTGCAGACAAGTTGCTGTTTACATTCTCCATAGGGATTTTTTCTGTATTTCCGAAATTTTAAATTTTAAGCAAGTTACGGAGGATAAGCGTTTTCCATTAAAATCAATGGAGAATAAAAAACATAGGGCAAAATTGGAATATTTCAAATATAGCTGTTTGAATTTTGATGAAAATTTGAAAAGGCATTCTGCAACCAGCCTACTGTAAAATTAACCCCTCAACGGGATTCGGTGGCTCCCCAGAATATTATAGGGGGGTCTGAGGGTCTCCTTCAGAATACTAAAGACAATCTGAGGATCTATCCCAGAAAATCCAAGGGGTTCTGGGACCAATAAATGTTCGGTACAGACGGTCCTGCACCTAGATGATTGGTGTGCACCTTCGGCCATTTAAAAGCACGCGTAAACGCTCACCATCCAACGTCTTTCGGGGACCGTCTGTACCGTATTGGTCCCTGGAGTCCTTCCAGATTAATTTTTATGTGACAAGTGCTCATTGGGTATTCCCTACATTTTATTTTGATATTAAGTATAGATACCTTATCACTGCAGTAACACAACTCTTGTTTAATTTTAGCGTTCGGTTCACCGTTAATATGCAAAAAGTTGAAAGTGTGTACCTACGTTTCAAACCGATCACCAAATGCCCACTTCGAGAGACCAATTTGATTGGCCGGGTATATAGAGGCTTTTAGAGGAAAATAGGAATACTTCATGTCAGTAAAATCTAAATAACCTATTATAACTGTGCGATGGAATGAAAAGGGCCACGGAGATAGCTTCCTTCCCATAAGAGAAGCGCGAAACAATGAGAATGAGGAGGCCTCTGCTCGTCTCGGGCCGCTTTATTGCATCATTAACTAGGGTCCAGCCAGATTGTCCAGAAACAAAATAAAAGGGGGAAGGGCCAGGGAAGTTTGCGAGTTTAAGCTGCTCCTTTTCCCCCTCTCCCCTCCCTCCCTCCGATACTTTCTGCTCTTTTTAGTTAGACGATCAAGATTTAATAATATTTCCCTCAGCCTCCCCCACCTCATCCCCCTCTTATCTTCATCCTCTGTTGCTTTTACAGCTTTTGTTTTGTTCAGTTCGAACGGACTGACGCGACGGAGGGACTACGGCCAAGGAGTGTATGGATGGAGTGGCGAGTGGCGGATCATTTTTAATGGCACGAGCAATCTCGACCGCAGTCTAATGTGCACAGTGTTGCCTAATTTACGGAGCTTTCGCCATATCGATTGTTTTAACCCTTTCAAACCTGAAAATACTTTTTGTTCAAGGGCATATTTTTGGCCATCATTGCTGACCTGGGCGCAATTTTTTCATAAGGTAGCCAAAGGTGGCCCGGCTCTTAAGGTGGCCCACCCCAGCTTATTTCAGTTAATTACACGGATTGACGATAGATGGTGTTAGTGCTGAGTAGCAGGATGCAATCGCTTCCCCCACTCCAAAAATGAAGAACATCGGGCAATTCAGTCGACGCGGAACAGTGCAACGTCCATTTTCGCAGGTCTTCAGCTAACTTTCACGGAAGTGAACAATCATATAAGCTAATCCCGTAAATTGATTCCACCTTTGACTTTCAATTCATCATAATCATTATAATTTCTGGTGTATCTAGGGTCTAGATTTCGTTTTTGAATGATAAAATATCATTTAAATACTTATTAATAAAATTTAAAACGGGGTGTATACCTTTAGGTGCATCAAAAATATGAGGGGTGGCCGGTGGCCACCTTAGGTGCATGTTTTGTGCGATGTAAAAACTCTACTTTTTTTCAAATGCAAAAAAAAACCTCAAAAACAAGTAAATTTTAAAAAATGGGGGTGGCCCATGACATTGAGGCTAAAATCAAATTTGGCCCACCGGAAAAGAAGGATGGAGACCCCTGCCACAGAGGATCACACACAAAAAATATGAATGTTAAATTAGCGAAATATTGCTAAAAATCGGGAATACGCATTTTATATTGCAAACATTCCAGTTTAAGAGTTGCTACAGTATCTAATAACAAATATTGCTAATTTTGCAATATTTCTTGTTTTTCTAGCAATTTCTTTGATAAACTAGCAATTTTTTGCTGCAATATTTGCTGCAATTTCAGCAACATTTTTTTTTTTTTTTAAACTGTGTTACCGTACAGTCTGGCAACAATGAATGAACAATGAAGAAGGAACAATGAATGGGAATTCATTTATGACTTTACTTTACTATGCCACGCCATGCAGTCTGGAAACTCAAGACAAGAGGAATGAAAGTCGATCGTTTAAAATTTCGCGATCCACTCATCATGCCATTTGAAAAAAGGGAGGAAACACGATTTAAGTGATTTTAAAAAAAAAAAAAAAAAAAAAAAAAAAAAATGTTGAATAAAATTATTCTGCTGCAGTGGATCTAGGGGAAACTATACATTCGGCACAATGAGCATTTGTGCTATCAGTCGAAAAAGTCATATATTGCATTCGGTTTTGAACCGAATGGAAAATTCTCGAGCAAGATGGATCCGACTCTGTTCAGAGCCGGATGGATATTATCCAACTACAGCTGATCCAGGAATATATCCTTCTCTCCCTTCTCCCATTAGAACCAGGGACGTGCCGTGGGAAAGGCACGTTTGTACCCTTGTTGCCAGAGACAAATAGAGACGGAGCACTACGCTAAAATACATAGGGAAGATTTGAGGCACACTGAATTTTCAGGGATTCAACGAAACAACATGCAAAACACTAAAACAACAGTCAACACCTTTTGATGTCGCATGGTGTTGAACGTTGACATTCGGTAGACACAGGGGGGTAGGCCGGGAAGTGTAGAGGAGGGTGCTCACTGCTCACCATTCAACACCCTGCGACGTTGACTGTTGTTTTGTTGAATCCGCGAGACTTTAGCGTGCCTCTGCTGCAGCAGTTGGTGCTCCGTCTCTGTTTGTCTCTACTTGCCGCGGGTAGCACTGTCCAAGGGCGGCAAAATCAGGGCGACCAACTAAAGAAAGAAAAAAAAAGTAATCTAATTTATAATTTTGAGGGGCGCCAATTTGCAGAGGGCGGCGATATTTCATTCTCCCCCCCCCCCGCTGGAAACCAAGACAAGCCCGTGGTCACAGAGACCCCCCCGAGTGACCCCTCTTTCAATTCAGCTTCGCAAATGGAGTCGATCGCCATCAAGGGTTTTCATTTCTTTTGCAACGCTGTTATGGCCCTTTCACTCCTGGCACCTCCTAACTCTTTAACATGGGCAAGAAGGAGATGTCACAGACAGAGGTGTGCCATAAGAGGAGGAGGAGGGGGGGGGGGGCTTGTGAGTACCCTTGCCCAGGGCGGCACTCTGCGAGGGTGGCAAAATCAGTGTGTAACAAGCCCAAAAAAAAAAAAAAAACATCAAATTTGTGATTTTGAAGGTCGCCAATTTGCCGACGCACGGCGGCAATATATCATCCCCCCTTGTTGGAAACCACGGCACGCTCCTGATTGGAACGCGTGAGTTAGAAAAGGACAGATCAGTCACGTGATTCTCGCCCCCTCTTCCATCCTTTTCTAACAAATACATTCAAGTGGCCAACTTTACTCGTTTTGAACTCCAAAAAATTCATAAAAAAATTTAGCAGGTCGTGTGATTGAATTTTGCGTTTCTTCTATGGTTTCAATTTAAAATGCCGAAAACACGACTTTTCCCAAAAGCGACAAGCGACAATATCCATTGGATTGAAATCTGGAAAAGTTTCGAATGGAATAGCTAAGGAGCAATTTCAACGTCTTAAATAGCAACAAAATACTTCATCACCATAGCAGTCCCGCGAGGGGTGGGGGGGGGGGCTGCGAGGGCGAGTCAGGACGAGAGGACAAAGTCAACGAAGGCGCGGCACGCGGTATGCTAGGGAAACGCTGCTTTTAAGTGCGCGGGGGGAGGTGGGGGGGGCGGTGTCTAAGAAAACGGTATTGGTTTAAAACAAGTCAAACATAGGCGGAATCCAAGTCTCCAAGAGGAGTTGATGAGTCTGTTACACTCTGTTTGACTGAGTGAGTGAACGAGCTGGTTGGTTGGTTGGTTAGTTCGGTTCGGTTTAGTTCCGCGTTCGTTGATGGCGGGATCCGCGGATCATTTGTTTAAGAGATTTGTCGGAAAGTACACCCAGAGCTAGACTGAAAGAGAGTGAGAACATCGCCTCACAATGGTTAGAAGCGCTGGCGGATCCAGGAAATTGTCCTTCTCTCTCTCTCTCTCTCTCTCTCTCTCTCTCTCTCTCTCTCTCTCTCTCTCTCTCTCTCTCTCTCTCTCTCTCTCTCTCTCTCTCTCTCTCTCTCTCTCTCTCTCTCTCTTCGGTCATTAGAACGCATGTTTTGGAAAAGGATAGAAGAGGGGGCGAAAATCTGGTGACTGCGCTCCTGATATGTCCTTTTCTACCACATGCGTTCTACTGGGAGAAGAGAGGGGAGGATAGATTCGTGGATCCGCTGATGGTTTGAAGCCAATGAGAGATATACCAATAGAGAGAGAGTTTATGGGACGTGATTATGAAGCACCAAGAAGGCAGCCACGATGAAATTCAGTGGCGTTGCGTGCAATATGGCAACGTTGTACTGTGTCCATTTAAACAAATGAAAAAGATCGAACTGTTGGGTGTTCGGTGAACACCTTCGCATTCGACCTAATACATGGGTTTTAACCGGACACATTACAACGTTGCCACATTTCACCCTACGCTACTGATGAAATTCTCTCACGGACATTTTCACTGCATGGGTGATTTGTTTGCCTCATTTATTTACCTGACCCTAAAAATTTATAAAAAAGAAGGATGTGACAAATACAAGGTTTTAAACGAAAGAGCAAGTGTTTTAGTGTGGCTATTTGGACACAGAGATCGATATAACTGTCTCTTTAAGAAATATTTGCACGATGAAGAAACTGACACGTAGCAGAAACACGCAAGATGTTCTCATATGGACAGTTGGGTTGGACTTCTGTGTCTAGATAGCTATGCACTCTACAACACCTGCACGTACCACTGAACGATTTCCACTGAATTAATTACAATGGGGCTCTTGCAAACTTTTGCTATAGGGGATTGAAGAGTTGATTATTGCATAAAAACCTGTAAAAATGACGACGAGTACACGAAAAAACCACGAAATTCTCTCTCAGGATTGGGCTTAATGGCGGAGAGACGCAGGTACCCGTGGGGGATTCCTATCTGCATTGAGACATATCTCTGTGTTTCCGTAGAGAAAGTGACATAATAGACATTAATCTCCCATGATACCTGCGTTGAGCCGCCATTACCATCTTGCCGTTATATAGCAGTTATGT
The DNA here is from genome assembly GCA_011764245.1 of Trialeurodes vaporariorum. Lineage (NCBI taxonomy): Eukaryota > Metazoa > Arthropoda > Insecta > Hemiptera > Aleyrodidae > Trialeurodes > Trialeurodes vaporariorum. Next base: position 32,664,450 of record VMOF01000320.1, read on the forward strand.
GAGTATTATTACTGAATTTCACACTTTCTTAGTGTAGATTTTCGTGATTTTTGCTGGTCTTTACATAAGATCGGTCTATTTATTTGCTTGTAGCAAAAGTTTGCAAGAGCCCCATTTTTCCTATATTGTTTGAAAAAAATTAGGTAAACAAACCAGAATCAGATGGCAAGTACGCACAAGCTGTCACACTTTGGAACAGAACTTATTTATTAGCCCCATTACATGTACTATAGCTCGTTGTTTTGAGGCATGCATTTTTCTGGCTAAAAAAAAGTTTTGAATTTTAACTACGGAAATTTTATTTTACACACGAATTCACATGACAGAGGAGAGAGAGAGAGAGAAAGACAACTTCTTGAATCCACCTCTGGCCCCTGGTCTGGTTCCTACTGTGCGACGGACATCTCGTCATGTCTGCGCGCGTCTCGTCGCAAGGGTCTCCGCGTCATCATTTTCATGATTAACTCCTCTTTAATCACTTTCCACCCCCCTCCCTCTTGTAGCAACCCCCCTTCAACGCGGGGATGGGGAAGAGGTGGTGGTGGGGGAAGAGGTGGTTGGTGGGGGCGGAGGAGGCGGAGGGGGCGGGTCTACAGGGGCCGAAGCGCAGTTACTGATATGTTTGACCATCCAGCATCCAGGTCGCATCACTCGTCGGCGCGGCCTGGGTTCGTGGGGGGGATCAGAGTATAAGGGGCAGGGCAGGGAACAGGGTATAGGGAACAGGGTGCAGGGTGCAGGGTGCAGGGAGCAAGGGGTGGTGGTTGCAATCCAGCGATCCTCCTACCTCGGCCTTGGCTTTCTCGGCTTATTGTTCTTTTTTTCTCTTTTTAGTTTATTCTTTTTTTTACCCTGCGCGGTTTTTAATCTGCTTTTATAGACTGCTCGGAGCCCCACGGTCCCGGAGTCCCGGACTGGCGTTGTTTGATTTGCTAATGTGATGCTGTGACGCGATGTTCTGACTACCCTCCCTCCCCTCTCTCTCTTTCTCTCTCTCTCTCTCTCCCTCTCTCTCCTCTCTCTCTCTCCCTCTCTCTCCTCTCTCTCCTCTCTCTCTCTCCCTCCCTGACGTCGAGAAATTCTCGACCAGAGTTGCCGCACTGAGAAAAATTGGTTATAGGACATTTCGTCAACGACTTTTTGTCCGGATACAAATTCTTCAAGGCGTTTTACATCCACGCATGTATGAAGGCAAGAAAAGATAGGTCCATGCGTTTAATTTTGGTCCATATATGTTTGATTTTACTAAACATTTAAAATTTTTGACAACAGTTTAGAACATCTATGAAAAATAATCCAACTGCTAGGAAAATAATTTATAGAAACATCGAAAATAAGAAAATGGAAGGTAGATGAAGGTGCTGCTATGGTAACTTCATTTTTGTGTGGAGTAATTCTTGTCCTTACCGATGTCATTCTATTTTTTTCTTTATTTTTTTCCAATTTTTCTCTTGCCAAAATTTGTTTAAAATGTCACAATTTTTGTAAAACCCGCAGCTGCCGCTCATAAGGCTCCGAACGAATGATCATTTGAGTTTTATCAAAAAGTACACCAAAATTATGATGTTTCCCAATTTTTGCAATATTTCCTGAATGGAGTTGGTGTTTTTATTTGGACCAATAAACTTTGGACATTATTTATTAAGTGGACCAACATTTTGCTGCCGAAAAAACGCAGTGACGTAAACAGTTGGACAAAACATGCGAGCGGACAAAAAGTCGTTGACGAAATGTCCTGAAACCGAAAAATTTTCCTGTTAATTCAAACGGGCGTCTGTTAAATACTTGCTGAACCGGAATTCCTGTTGTTTCAAAAGGAATTACTGTCTTTTCAACAGGGATTCCTGTTATTTCAACAAGAATTCCTGTAGAAGTATCAGGAATTCCTGTTGAAATAACAGGAATTTCGGTTAAGTAAGTATTAACAAGACGTCCGGTTACGACAGCAGGGAATTTTTCTCAGTGCGTATCAAAGATTTAGGGCTAAATTTTACGGCCCGCACGTTCCTCGACATTTCTTTAAAACTTCCTCGACTTGAAAAATGCCGTTTGAAGTACATAGAGGATGGGAAAAGGAAACAAAGTCAAACTGGAAGAAAGTTTAGTAAAAATGCGGTAAAATGGGAATGGGTCCGTTGCAAACTTTTGCCATGGAGATATGAAGGGTGCGTTCAATGGTTCCCAGATGATAAGTCCAAAACATGAATGTCCAAAACTTTTTCGTCCAAATCATTTTAATGTCCAACTCGCTTGCGTCTATAAGACTATAATGTCCAATTATAGACGAGTCCAGTTAGAAAAGTCCAAAACCTATGAATGTGAGCATAGTAATGTCCAATGTCCAGGTGTTTTTTTTCTTTACTTGTATTCGGTTCTCTTCATTTTTTCTCCTTTAAATTGATCCACTCCGTATCGACATGTATTCTTAATTGAATGCAGCTCCACTGAGCGGAGTCATCTTACATTTATTAATACTTTATGAACTAGTTTTCACAACAAAAGCAGCAGCATTATCATGCATATTTTTGTTCGTATTTTTGATTATTTCTAACCTACAATTCAAAATTTTTGCGCGCAACAGTTTAACTTTTCAGTCCTAATTTCAAATTACAAATTCGACGCAACATGTTTGGACATTTTGTTAATCTAACTTGACATCCGTTTATTTGGACATTAACGATTTGTACATTTTATTTTGGACAGTCAAGCTTTGGACGTATAATTTTGGACGTTGCTGTTTGGACATTACGGTTTTGGACATAACATCTGTGGATCCGTTCAACAAAATTCAAACATGGCGGTTGAATGATGAGCAGGTCATAATGGGAAGTCTCATGTAATTGCAACTTTCTATACTGAGAAAAGTCAGGCTACAGAGCCTGCAGGAGCTATTTATTGATTCAAAAGTCCGCATCAATTGACTGAATAAGTCGAATCCTTAAAAAGGTGTTTCCAGGGCCGATTAGTTCGAACTGTAGACATCATTACGTTTCGCTGCTCAAAATGTCAATAGTTTTCGGCTATAAAATTGATGAATTTAAGCAAAAAGTACACATTTGAGGAACGTCGGCAACTGCGAGCATACTTCAAGGAAGATACCCGTGAAGTCTCAATCAGAAACACTCAAAAATAAAGCCGGGATTTAGGAAATACGGAAATTCCCATACGCCTCAATTAGTGCGAGAGGGGCAAATAGACGTATTATCACTTACACTCACTCTCACTCACTAAGCTTATGGCGAAACGCATTTCATAATTTACGGCTTTAATTCTCAACCAATTTTGCTCGTTTTGGGCTCAAAAAATCTGTTTCCGCATATACATACGTCACATCATATAAAACGCCTCCGCGCTTCTGAGTAGGCAATCCGCACGCCGCGTCACCTGAACCAGTCACCACCGAGTGATCCGGTTCGAGCTGGTTCTTCGTTCCCCCGCTCGAGTCCAACTGCAACCTCAGCTGGTCTCGCCGAATTTTCCGCCATTCTTACTTCGTCACGAAAAACTGTTGGATTTTGTGTTTTATCTATGGTTTCAGTTTAAAACTCCAAAAATACGACTTTTCCGAAAAGCGACTGGATGCGATATCCATCGGATTGAAATCTGCAAAGTTTCGCCTGGAATCACCTTAAATATAGGTGCCTTGAGTGCCGACGTTCTTTGATTTAGCGTTTCTTTGTTGTCAGTCAGTCAGTAGCGGCCCGTAAGATTTGGCAACCATGCATTTTTCCCACTTAAACTTGGGCAAAAAATCGATTAAAGCGGAGGCTTGCAGCCTCCTCGAGTTTCGATTGTTGTCCATGTATTTCAATGGGATAAAAACACTGTTGCCAAATCGCACGAGCCGCCACTGTTGTCAGTTCAAAATGGCAAAAACGCGAATTTCCCGCAAGCGCAAGCATGCGACTGGTGGCGCTATCCATCGGATTGAAATCCGGAAAAGTTTCACCTTATTTTTGCGATCCCCACTCTCCAAACCTGACAACGTCGATCCCGAATAATCCCGATCCCGCGATTCCTTCACATTCCGTTTTGTCGATTTGTCATTACATCGGCAACGACCGACACCGCGACATCGCGGCCCGTTTCTATTTTCGATTGCTCTCTGTTCCTCTCCGCCCCCCTCCCCTCCCCCTCTCCCTAACTTCCTCTTACCCTTCAATATCCTCTCGTTATGTCGGCTGATGTCCGC